>MU158827.1:410092-544437 GCA_015888305.1 Antheraea pernyi | reverse complement strand
TTTTTTTTTTCTCGAACTGTCTATGCTATTGACCTGGCAAGGTCTTAACAGCTTCACCGGACTACTAAGGCGAGCGCTTTAGGCACTCTGCCGATTTTTGTTTTGGCAACCAGCTCAAGGGTGCACGGCACACCTCGGCTTGGCTGTTGCCTGTTCATGCAATTCGCGACCTATCAAAGCTAACCTAAGTTAAAGCTAAACTATTCATACCAATAAGAGTTGCTGAAACATATATGTGTACCAAGCATACATATCTCAACAACTCCTATGTGTATTTTGTATCGGAAAAGATTCTAAACTATTACAGTTCGATACGGGGTCACTGTTCTATATATTAGATTCCACCCGGACGAAGTCGCGGGCACAGCTAGTGCTGTTATTAAGAATACTCATATCAAACCCTCAAAAGGTTAGTTTTCGACAAGAACATAATCATTCTGTTTTATTTCCTCGAAGAGAAAGTTCAAAGAGGTAGGCAACAGCGTACGCGGATCGATTTATAAACACGTCATTGCTTTATGCAAATATTTTCAAAGGATCCGAAGAAACGAATCGAGAAATACCTTACAAGTAAACAATTCGAATGGAAGAAACTATTTTTATTTGTAGGAGTCACATTTGTTTAGAACGTGGAAAAATATTATAGTCCCATATCGTCGACGAAGTTGCATAATCGTGATGGACGCTTTAGGTTTGAGTACTTGGTTTATACATATACACATATATAATATAAAAACACTGACTAATAAAATTACCCGACACAAAATACATATGAGAGTTATTGAGGAATGTATGCTTGGTACATATATATGTTTCAATAACTCATATAAGTATGAATATGTAGGTTAGGTTAGCTCAGATAGTTCGTAAATTGCATGAACTAGGCAACAGCCCAAGCCGAGGTGTGCCGTGCACCCTTGAGGTAATTGTCAAAATAAAATTGGCTGAGTACATTAAGCGCTCGCCTTAGTAGTCCGGTGAAGCTATTAAGACCTTGCTAGATCAATAGCGTAGTCAGTTCGAGAAAAAAAACGGCGCAGGTGTGCGGCGCAGGTGTGCGGCGCAGGTGTGCGGCGCAGGTGTGCGGCGCAGGTGTGCGGCGCAGGTGTGCGGCGCAGGTGTGCGGCGCAGGTGTGCGGCGCAGGTGTGCGACGCAGGTGTGCGGCGCAGGTATGCCCAATCGGAACAATGGAAACGAGCACTCACGAAGTAATAACTGACGTCACTAAATCACGAGTATCGAAATCGAAGAGAGCAACGAGCGCGACGTCCGTCTTGCACGGTAGTCGGATCGGAACTCCGCAAGCACTGTTGTTTCACGTCGGTTTTATATGAGAGAGTGGTACTTACTACCCCGGGCAAGGCGACCCATTCATGCTGAAACCAGTAATAACTTCTTCAGCGTGGCTCTACCACTACTTAAAATTGCTATTCAGATTACTATAGGCAACACGTAATTGTGCATCGCATAATAGTCGAAGTTTAATCGAACGGTAATCGCCCGAGGCGCCGCGTCGCCCGACTTGACAATCCTGACGTATGATGTGCGAACGCGGCAATTACCGAACTCACTTTTAACTCACTTGTCCCACGTTTCAAGTCACAAGTGAGCCATAAGCTGTATGTCAATCGAGTATCAATTACCTGGCCCTTTTGCCCGGAAGGCGACATGTCGCTCTTGTCATATTTCTACCTAATTCATTTTAGTTAATTTACATAAGAACTGGCAATAGGCCGCTACTTCGTACGTCTTAATTATAATACGGTTTTTTTTTTCGAACTGACTACGCTATTGACCAAGCAAGGTCTTATCAGCTTCACCGAACTACTAAAGCGAGCGTTTAAGGAGCTCAGCCGATTTTATTTTGATGTAAGATTTTGTGTCACCGTATCGCGCGAGCAGCGTACTCAAGGGCTCCACGCCGAGGTAACGGACCTAGGACCTTGAGCTGCTGCCGAGGGAGGCCTAGTTATAATTATAGACCTCAACGCAGGTCTCTAAAAAAGGAAAAAGAACTCGATGCCGTCATAAGGACTGCCGACAGAAGCGAAAACTTATACAACCCGAATTGAAACTATGTTCTCTTTTAAATTTTTAAATTAATTGTAGCGTGAATTATTTAAATTTCATAATTTGTAAATTGAAATTACGTTTCACATCTATTGCCACTCCGAATAGTAGTTATATACTTTATTAATTCATCAAACATATGATGGACTGCACTATCTCAATACAAAATATAAATATTAAATATACACTGGCCCCTATGTAGTATACTTGTAGTATACTTCGCTTGTCTGACGCTGACCGTACAAGCGCAATACGGTCGGTGGTGCTTGCTAGCATGTCATGACGCCCAATGAAGTTTTCACTTCAAAAGTCTTCTTATCGGATCATTAGTTTCAAACGTTTGTAGGAGACAAATTCGTTTGGAATGTAAATAAATTATCGTAGTTCGATTACAAGTTTGAGATTTTGTTTTATTTTATTATATGAATATTATAAGAATTAACATCTGCCAAACAGAACTAATTGATTGCATCCTACCTAAAAAAACAATCTGTAGAGTCTTGGTCCGCACCTTTTTTCTGCCTTCGTTAATTTTATTAGTCTTGTCAAAAATCGTTTGAAATGTGAGCAACTATTGTTAATATTTTCCTTAACTATTTTACATTTGTTACGTTACGATAGTTTATATTTGTTACATGTATAACATAACTTTCATTGAGTTAGTTTCCTTTACTCCTGCTTCATATTGCTACTGCTGGGGGTGTAAGGGGTGTCAAATAACATCTAAGACTTGAGACATCCAAGCCAAACTCACCTGCACGTGGTGCTCCCTGCTGAATAACGAACGAGGCAATGGCGAAAGTGGGATGGTAGGGTTCTACAACCTGACTGGGTCGCAGTCACCATGTATATGGCGAAAAAGCCCGTCATAGTGATTCGCTTCTGCGGGTCGCGTTTCGGAATCAGCCTGTGCATATACAGCTTTTCGCAGGCCGGAATGACAGCGGTGACCGGCGATGGATCGTGTGTCGATGGGCAATAGGTTCAAATCTTCACAACTGGGTCGAGGCTTTCGCTGAAGGAAAATATAATAATGAAACCATAGATAGCATGATGGTAGGCGTTCGGGCATTTTCATATTCTTTATATGTGGGTTAATTGCGATACCGGGCTCGCGCGATTGCGACGCCTACAACGGACCGTTGGGCTCCTTATGTTATTGGTTTATGTGTGGTTTTTTGGCCTTCAATTGCAACAATAAACCTTTTATAAAGCATTGTGTATGCGTGTATGTGACCATGCATTTAAAAACAACTGCAAGAATGATCTACAACAGCCAGGTTAGTGGTCTACCTTGTATGGGGGGTATGGAAATACCGAATTGAGGCACAAATCAGGCCATCCCGGGTCCTTTAGATTTTTGCAAAAAAAGTAGGACTTTTTCTAATTCCGCCTGACTAGCTACCATCCTCAAGTTGATGAACTCTAGCTAAGTATATTTTGGTTAGATCCGGCAGCTGCACTTGGGAGTCAGCTCAGGTTTGACAATTTTCCTTCTTAAATCACATCGTTATTTAAAATCAGGTGAGATTTTGGTCACACGCTAAAACCCATACAATAAAAAAAGGCTTATCCATCGTATATACCTTAATCGCTTATAATTATTACTTATCAACGTAAGTTAAATTTATATCTTTTGAGAAACAAACTAATTCAGTAACTTCTTAAAGGTAAATATTTATCACAAAGAAAACATGCATACATTCTAATATATCCATCTCGCGTACTCCTTAATATAATTATGTTAGTGTCGGCATGTCCACCAATTATTTATACAAAGTTGTTACGTAAATATATGCATACAAAGAAATGGCGAGCGCTTGACTATATCACAAATGGGTAAATTTAATTAAATGATCGCATATTGCCGCCGTTTTTATAACCCTCTCACCCCCAACTCCGTTTTCTCCTTCGACAGCTTTCGCATGCACATTTACCAGTATCACCTACGATAATTCTAATAAAATATAAAAACCTATGAACTTGTAGGCCGGTGAAGCTCTAAAGACTTTGCCTGGTCAATAGCATATTCAGTTCGAGAAAAAAAACCTATGAACCTGTGGTGTTTTTCAACTCTCCGGTATCCACCCTCAATAATCCGGTAAGTAAGTGTGATTATCTAACACTAGCCTCTACCCGCGACTTCGTTCGCATGGAATAGTTACTTTGGGCTAACGCTAATATGCAGCGAAAACACTGAAATTGAAAATAAAACAGATTTGGAAACATTCTTCATTGGTGCTCCGCTCCTATTAGTCCTAGCGTGATGATATGCAGCCCATAACCTTCCTCGATAAATGAACTATATAATACTGAAATATTTTTTCAAATCGAGCCAGTAGTTCCTTAGATTACCCCCTACAACGTCCTAAACTCACAAACTTTACCTCTTTATAATATCATTATATGTTATATATTATATGATAATATGAACCGAAGGCAATCATAATTGCTACATAGTGTTAACGTCTACGTCCGGTACCGTGACACACCCGAGAGGTGAGACTACAACGCCACCCGGGGAACCACTATTGACCTGCGATACCGCGCTATTGACTCTATCGGGGTGTTACTACTGACCTCGAACGCTATTGGTGGAAGTTATCGGCTGTTCATTATTCATTCCGGTGTGAGACTACATCGGTGGCATATAAAGGGCAAGATGTCGCTGATCTGGGCGCACTCCTATGTGGAAGTTATTGTAAGGCGAAGCTCTGGCCAAATGAATAGTGACAGTATCAACTAAGTGTTTATTGGCAATCCTGACTGTATCGACCCTATACGTGATTAGTGTAACAATAGTTTTCTTCTAGATTATTCGTCTTATACACCGATTCCTAAGTAAGTCCTATGGAAAAGCCACTAGAGTTGCGTAAATAAAAGACAATTGCCAATGATTTATTTTGTTATAAATATGGATTAACACAATAAGATTAATTCGGTTTTCCGTTTGTTATTTTAAATTGCAATATTAGTGTAGATAGCACTATCGATAATGAATTAAACTGAACGTGACGTGAAAAGACATTTACGCAGGCCGGCATGACAACGACGACAGACGGAGGTATCTCTCGGTGGTCTCCGTTATGTTTGGATTGTACTGTGCTTACCATCAGGCACAGTGCAGTCACTTTGCCGTGCTACAATAAAAAAAGCTGTTAGGAGGTTATCAGTTATTCCGCTGTTGAGTAATTCCTTTTTTGTATCTTATATCATTTTATAATAAGGACACGATAATGTAATAGATAGATGTTGTTGTGTGATTATTATTTAAGCATTTGTATATGATAGGAAATATTATAAAGACCGTTATTGGCCAACCTAATCAAAAGTATCACTAACAAACATCAAGTATTCCAAAACCAATGAAATAATTGATATAATCTTCAAAACCATACAGTAAAGATTGATTACAAAACAAACGAACAAACAAGGAATATTTTCTAATATCAGTTTATTTAAAAAAATCCCGGATATTCAACGAACACGAAATACCTTCTGAAGGTACAACAAAGCTCGGTCGTGATGAATTACAACGTGCTAACATCCAATTACTGAGAAACGTTTACTCGGGTGTACTCCATTAGATAGAGCCGATGGAAATTGCTGATGCCATGTTAAAACTGGGCTTACAATGAAACGATCAAATCGAGTGTATACTTTGTATTTACTTATACCATTTATCAATTACAGGTTCGCGTGTAAACGGAAATTGCGATAGTTAGATACGATAAAGCCAAAATAATAATCCACAATTGGACTCTGAGTGCATTTGCCGTTTCATTTAAATTACATTTAAATCGAATATATCACACAATTTTGTGACTATTCATCGCATACAATAGTCCCTAGTAATTATGGTTATACATTATATAAAAACTAGCTGTTCCCGCGACTTCACCCTTGTGGAATAGTTACTTTGGGTTAACACGAAACACGCAGCGAAAAGCTCTGAAAAGGAAAAGAAACGATTTTGAAACATTCTTCATTGGTGCTCCGCTCCTATTGGTCTTAGCGTGATATATTATATATGATTTAGACGTTGGTAGAGCTACGCTGAAGCTATTACTGGTTCCAAAATGAATGGGTCGGCTCGCCCGGGATACTACCACCCGACACACAGAAAACCGTCGTGAAGTAACAGAGCTTGCATCCTTGCGTTTCGTTCGGTCAGTGAGAGCGCCGTAAATTTGCCACAAAAACTTCCTCGAAAGTTCTAACAAGACGGCCACCGTCTTGTTATTTCATTGAAATGATCGCAAGACACTTGATATGATTACCTATTAGACAATAACCGTGTTATTACAAAAAAGTTAAGTACGTATTAAATACTTGGTTTAAAAAAGCTTCCTAATATACGCACCGCGCTTGCCCGAGGTAAGTTCGTGTTATCCTTTTTCACAAGTCTAACCTTTTTTTTATATTTTATAAACCAGATCGAGTTTCTTGCCGGTTCTTCTCGATGACGGGGTTGTTTTCCGAACCGGTGGTAGCTTTCACGTTCATAAGTGCCTTCTCAGGGCCTAAATTGAATAAAGAGTATTTTGATTCTGATTAGTCGAAAATACTCAAATGAAAATTTCATAAATGAAAACGATGTAGCCATTGGAATTTGGAATGTATGTAATTTGGTTACTTGATTTGCATTACTCGATTCGTAAATTTCAGTGATTATTCCATATAAACATAGTTATAAAGATGATCTCAACAGTTCATCATTGCCCGGGCCATAAAACCTTATTGCTTGCACTTCCATTATCCTTCATAAGCTAAAGGTCCTTATAAAGAGCGGCGTAAGTTATCAGCTCCTGTGGTAGATACTTTATGACCACTTAACTTTAAGACTGTTGTCCACTGAATTGCCGGCTACTGGATATCACTTGCTATTCGTAGTGATAGCGGCAAGGCGAAAGTTTTTGACAGTTTGTTGGTTAAATATTATGAGTTTAAATATGAATTTGCCCTTTTAATACCCTGGTAAATTTTAATTAAACTTGTATTGCGTCATATTTCAGAATAAATCTTTTCTCTCGTAAAAACTATGATATTCTAAAAAATCAAAAATAAAAGAGGGAGTAATTTTTTGATACGATTAAGTGTAAAGCTGTTCATAATGTCAACGCTGTGTTTGAAGACGATAAGGTTAAAGAACGCACCGTTTGTTTTTGGTTTAACCCATTAATATACAAAAACCCAAGATGCACATTTAACGTCTCACAGCAAGCACACAAAAATGAGTGCAAAATATTGGATTATGCAGACATTTCAAATAGTCTCGCGTCGCTTGCGTACTTGTAAAAACAACTTTAAATCATTCAGGCAAGGTTGAATTTGCAAAATCATAGGTTAATCGCATGACTATAATCATTTATGTATATAGGGGAGTTTTGAGCGCTATTTTTATTGGAGACAGTGTCTTGGGTTTTTATATGTTAATAGTTTAACCATTTTAATGGAGACACCTTCCACGTAAACAACGAAGCTCGGGAGAGACCACCCAATAAGGTATAGTCCGTGTCAAACTTTTTAACCGCTCTGAAGTAGATACGCAGAACACAAATTTAGATATCAGAAGGACGCAGAAGAGGTGAAGACGGATTTTCTCTTTTTCTAAATAATGTTTATAATTTAACCCCTTGTACTATGCGCAAGGCTGAATACTTAAAGCTATATTCAGAGCGGCAAAAAAGTTTGTCGCGGATTATAAACAACGCTAAATTAAAGTTGATGGTGAAAACCGACCCGTACCTGTATAAATTAAATCAATATTAAAATTCAAGTTCGGACTGCATATTTAGACTTAACAAATAGAGTATTTTCGTGAATCCTTGCAAAGCCGTAATTTTAAATACTTTATAATCTAAGAATAGCTATGTTAAAAAAATTGAGAATTATATTTATAATGCAATGGACGACATGCTTTAATTTGAGGTTAAGAAAAGTGAACATATCTATAAAGTTACTATGCACTTTCAACATGTAACTCAAAAATGAACATTCTTTATATAATCTCTTATAATACAATTAACAACACCTTAATTTATATAATACATACTATAAAATAACACAATATAGTACAATACAATAATACTATTAACATAAATTATATTCAATAGTCATATTACTCATACACTATTGTATACATGTACACTAAAACATTATAATCTACACATTTGTGTAGATATTTTATTTATTATTAACCCCTTGTAACTTTCTCACCGTGATACTGTACCATCTGTGTGAGTCCTTCTCCGGTCGTAACAGTACCCGTTCCACTGGGTCCAGAAGAACTAGGATGAGTATATGCGTCTGTGTCTTGCACTTTGGGCACCTTAAATTAATATATCCTGAGCATCTGACCACTTCCGTTACTGGACTTTGTTGCTATGGCTAAAATCAGTCGGAACAATCATCATCAATATAATGTTTGTGAGTTTAGATGTTTATAGAAACTAATCTTAAATGTACCAACTAATTTGATTGTAACAATTCGTTCGTTCATAGAAGACTATGCAAGTCGAATGTATTTTATATACATGCATTTAAAACTTATAATTCGATTATAAATTGAACCTGTACTTCGTCTATAATGGTGGTAGAGCCACGCTGAAGCTATTACTGGTTTCAGCATGAATGGGTCGGCTCGCCCTAACCACCCTCTCGCAGAAAACCGACGTCAAGTTACAGTGCTTGCATTGTTGCGTTTCGTTCGCTCAGTGAGAGCGCCGGAGGCCCACCTCCCCTACCCTCTCCTCTCTCCTCTCCCTGTCCCTCTTCTACCCTTCCCCCCAAAGAGTGGCAACGCACTTGCGACTCCTCCTGTATTGTTAGTGTCCATGGACGGTGGTGATCACTTAACATCAGGTAACCCACGTTCGTTTGCCACCTATGACATAAAAAAATATATATATATATCCTTACATGTTACTATGTGCTATAAAATCTTTCTCCTTCTAATATGACAGGCAGGCATGAGATTAGGTCCGAAGTCGGTCGACGGTAGAGTAAAATTGAAAGAGAAACAGCCTCTTATATACAGTAATTCCTTAAACTGCTGACTATAAAAATAGAAACACTGTGGCTTCTATGAAACATTTATAATAATAATAATACATAAATATTATAAAACATAATTGATTTTCGTGTTTGGTTTTACAACAAAGCCTCAAGGCACATTACCGATTTGACGGACTAACTGAATTTAAGCGCCATATTAAGTATTAATAGACAAATTTAAGCGCCATATCTGGAGTTGACACCTCTCTCTATACATCCACTATTTGACGATTGTAACGCTAATGTATTTTAAATATATTTATGTATGTTAAAAAGACAAACCCGATCGAATTTCTTACCTGTTCTCCTTGGTGACTGGATTGTTTCCCAAAACGGTGGTAGTTATGACATTCATAAGCACTTTCTTGCGTCTAAATTGCATAAATTATTGATGTGAAACATCTATAGACGAGGGAAATCCTGATTGTTGGCGTGGCGAGACGTGGCGCCGCGATGCCATGCGCAAGCAACTGTACGCAGTCTCCCTTGCCGCACTGTCGCATACCTATAGTATATAAATTGTTGTTTACTACGTTATACATGTGTTTCACATCTGCCGGGCGTCCCATGACGGATCAACTTCTATTTTTTTTTTTTTCTAATTTTTTTAAAGGACTGTATTGCAGCCAATGGATACTACTTCGAATAAGCTTTTTATATTTTAAATTGTTTTATATTTATGTATTGAACTAACACACTGTAAAAGTAATAAATGTTATTTGCAATAGAAAATACTTTTTTCTTTGTTTCAGTATTTATGGCAAGACAACGTATATAACACATCAGTATTATATTTATACAAAGTAAAGTCGATGCCTCTTAAAGAAGTCGTAAAATGGAGTTCTCGAGCGACCACGCTGTTAATGCTGACTTTATAAGGTACATCAAAATAATTTATTACAGAATTCTATCTTAGGTTAGTCTCCTAAGAAAAACACGTGTAGTAATTATTTGTAACTTCTACATATTATTAAGAAATAATTGCTTATTTGCGACATAATATTTTCATTAATATAGTTATTAATTCATATATGCAAACCTAATGACCTGTAAACTATGAATTAGACAACGTTAAAAACTATAGGTGTGCGAATATCTGAATTTACAAATATTTCGTCGCCGAATTGAGTCGAATAAATCGATTGGAGTATCTTTATTCAAAGCTTTATTAAGTAATTTGAATAGTTCGAATATTTAACTAGAAATTTGAATGTGAAACATTTATTCCCAGTCTCCTTGAACCCAATGAACAAATAAAATTTTAGAACGCACCAATTACTTACGTTTAAGTATGAAGTACAATTATTAATAACGACAACACTAGATGTTTGAGATAAAATTGGAACTGTTATCTACTTAGAAAATGGTTGACTTAGTATGTTGACAAATCCTGACTTATTTACATTTGAACGATCTCTACAAAATTAATAATTATATATAACACTAGCTATATCTGCAACTTTGTGCATTTGGATTTCATTCTTAACCTATAAATACTTGTTGAATTAGTATCTATGGTTAGGGCATAAACAATGACCTTATTCACTACTCTAACACAACAGAGGCTCACGTAATAACAGCGAATTCTCTGAACTAAATCCTTTTAGTATTTCTCGTTATTCTTACAGAAACGAAATACTACAATCTCTGTCCCGGAAGAAGTAGTGCCATAATTGTAATTGTAATTTCATCATAAATGCATACTTAACACTAATACGCTCACCTTTCACAAACATACCTACCCATACCATATATTCTAGCATATAAAACAAAACTTTATACACACACCCATATACACTAACACCCCACACACCTATACTTGTACCTAGATTTTTATTAAAGCAATTTTCACTCTCTAATAATAAAACTTGTTATAATTCGTAATTGGCGTATGAATACATTGTATATTTTTCATGATTTAATACACATTGTCAGCTGTGAAGGACCTATATGGAAAAAAGGAATAAAGTACTAGCAAGTGTGAAAAACAACTGAGTTTAAGGTACATGCTTACAACACGCAGCCTTTGGAAATCAACAAATGAAGCGCCATCTTTTGACTTCTCTACAAATTGTACTAAACTACGCAGACTCCTAAAATTATAAAATACGTTGCCTACTTTTTTTTCGTGAGTAGATATGTTGAGCAGCACATATGTTGTTCCAAATAATACTCAACACACCTGTGAAAACCTCTATGGAACAGACAAAGTTTAAAAAATCAGACTTATTCCGTGTTATTACAAAAAAGTTAAATACGTATTAAATGCTTGGTTTAAAAAAGTTTCCTAATAAATGCACCGCGCTCGCCCGAGGCAAGTTCGCGTTATCCTTTTTTACAAGTCTAACCTAACGTAACCAAAGCGAGACAAAATAACAAGATGGCGAACATTCAGCAACCGCGGTGTATTTAATATGACACATTAAAGCCAGGGTTCAATAACTATTTAACTTTTTTGTAATAACATCGATTATGTTTTCTAGATAAACCCCATAAAACGTAAAGACACAACGGCTCTACAGTTTTATTATAGTATAGAAGAAACATAAAAAGCTGTATTTTACATTAATGAGAAAAACAATGAAAATAATGAAGTAATAATAATTGTACGTTATCTGTGTACGTCGAATAGATTTTATTAACGCTACATATGGTATACATACTTACATATAAAATTTAATACAACTGTGAGATAGTGTGGAAGCCATGAACACATAAGGTCTCATTTAATGGTCGCCCATCAACTTTACTGCATCTGGGTCTCATAATTTAATTAAAAAATTCAAAGAAAAACGAACGTCGGCGGCGGCTCGAGCGCAATCTACTAAATTGCACGCATCCACACACCGGCAGCCTAATTCCCATTTATTTTTGCTTTTATAATATATTTTTAAAATTAACCCGACCCCGTAATAACAGTAATATGACTTTTTTTGATTAAATCCACTCAAAACCAATACTTAAACGTTATCAAACTGTTATCGATTGTGAGCGATTCGCGCCCGCGATTACCGTCGTCGTTGAAGATTTGCCTACAGTTGGGACGCGCAAAATAAAGGTGTCCACCTCTTCTGTGTTTCTCTAATGGATTTGTTGCAAGTTGCGCAGACTTTTATATCCTTTTAGGGGTTTTTATTATATATTTATTTTTCCTTATTGTTTATGCCACGGACTAGTCTTCATTACTGAACGTGGACATAGCTAAGGTTGCCAAGCATACTATACAATATCGTATCCTACTTTATTTTTGACAGATAGACTTTATACTTTTGCAAAAAATTAAGTATGTGATAATACTTTATTTTCTATCTATTCTGTGTTGTGTAAAATGAAACCCTTGTATGGAAAATCACTAAATTATTATTTATCGTGCTTGTGCTGTAACTGAATACTGGATGTCTGTAATATTATGGAGAGTTTAAGAAACGAATGGAAACAAAAAATACTGCCAAATATTTTGGTTATGACTGAAAAGAAAGATTAAAAAATTGAAAATTCGAAAAAATATAAAATATATAAAAAAATAGCAGAAATGGTAAATATATTGTTCACTATTACAATTTATTATGTCATTAAGTTATTTGGGGCATTGGTTTGGATTTCAATATTTCCTTACATATCTTTAAAAATTTAAGTTGATGTTTAACAATTTAAAATCTTAAGTACAAATTAAATTTTCAAACATATTTAAATATTAAAATGGGAAATTAAATACCTATTAATATATAATACAAATTATATATCAAGAAAACAAGATAATTATGAGCATATGCTAAAAGCAAGCAACAATATGAATTTAATGAAATAAATAAATAAAATACCTTCTTTTTCTTCCGAATACTTAACATCTTTCCTATTGAAAAACATGGTATATAGTTTATTCTTCTCCAAAACAGTTGACAACCCTAGACATAAGACGATGATTTGTCCGTGTAAGTAAACTCAAATGTGAGATAGATTCCAACTCATTCCAATATAATCTTACACATACTCTGAAGAAGTTTTAATTTAAAATGTTTGAATGTTAACAAGTTGTGTATCTATCTATCTTCAGTACATAATTCTAGATGAATATTTATGGAGTTTATTTTTTATGATTTACCATTATTACATATTATTGCCATAAAATTATAGTTATGTTTCTTTGATATATTTTTTATTTGAAATTGTTTTGTCTTCATTCGTATATTTTGCACGGGGCTTTTTAAAGAACTGAGAGCTCTTATAATAATAACATACGCATCGAGTACGCCACTTATCAAAGACAGTAACGATACTTTGTTTTCTAAATGTATTATGTCTATGTTCGTTAAAACATCAAATAAATGAAGTAAAATGTTTCCATTGAAACAGATATTTCCTGTAAGCTACCTTAAGGTTCTTAAGTATACAGTTAATTATTAAGAGCTATTAATGGTTTCAGCGTGAATGGGTCGGCTCGACCGGGGTAGTACCACCCTCTCATAGAAAACCGACCTGAAATCACAATGCTTGCAATGTTGCGTTTCGTTCGGTCAGTGAGAGTGCCGGAGGCCCACCTCCCCTCCCCTTCCTCCTCCCCTTACTCCCCGTCTCCCCAAAGACAGGTTGGCAACGCAATTGCGACTACCCTGGTGTTGCAAGTGTCTATGGATGGTGGTGATCACTTAACATCAGTTGACCCACCTGTCCGTTTGCCTCCTATTAATTTTTTTAATTGTCTCACCGCGGTTTCATTTATAACTGTATATAATTACGATAAAAAACTCCTTTAAAAAAATTATATGTCTAATTGGTATGTGTTGAAATATTAAATACTAGCCGACCCGTGCCCACTTCGTTGGGCGGTAATACGTAAGCGTGGAATGGTTATTTTGCGCTAAAACGTAGCGGAAGGTCTGAAAAGGAAAAAAAATACCCCGATTTTGCAACATTCTTCATTACTGCTCCGCTCCTATTAACCTTAGCGTGATATAGCCTATAACCTTCCCTGATAAATGAGCTATATAACACTGAAAGAATTTTCCAAATCGGACCAGTAGTTCCTGAGATTACCACTTACAACGTCACAAACTCTACCTCTTTATAAAATTAGTATAGATGAATTTGAACATATAAAATAGCTGTTTTTCCAGAAACTGACCACTTGTTTTGTCGGTAAATATAATTTAGCACCAACAATTTAAATGGAGTAACACTTTACGCCGCATTTGCATAATAAAATTACGAACACTTTAGCCTGCGAGTCGCAAAAAAAATAGTCGAACGATTAAGTTAAACACCATCCATCTTCGTACGTTAGTATAATGAATTCTTCCAAGAAACTAAATAATGTAATATTGGATCAGCAAAAACGTTAAACAACCTACATCCATGGTTACATATACATTATAATTATATGTTAATTCAATTTAAAGTAGACACTCGTAGCTTACTCGCTAATTTTGCATTGATGGTAGAGTTTTTTCTAAGCTCACATGGCTCGTCGCGACAACTCTCTAGTTCCAAATCTGTGGCCAAGCACTTATAAGTGTATTTCGGCTACAGCACTACGACCCAAAATGGATTTTCTCTTTTTTTTCTTGTAACACAGCAAAATTACCGCACTATACTTACCTAATGGTAAGCATAGTACAATCCAGAAACAACGGCGACCACGGAGAGACAAACACTCCATCATCAATATCTCTTCACGTTAAGCTTGAAGGACCGCTTGTCGCAATAATGAGGATAGGCAAAGACCAGGAGATTGTTTCACAGCTTGACGGTACGGCAAAGATAAGATGTTGCTAACTTTTTAGTTCATATCCAGTTAGAATTTGACGTAATTCTACAGCTCTGGTTCCCAGCGCGCGTGGTTTGGCTATGGAATTGAGATGAAGATATTAAATGAAATAGCTCTTCAGAACACTCGCCACGATACAAACGGTAGAATACGCCGAGTAAGCTTATGTCCCTACGCAAATAAGGCGACTCGATAATCTCAGTAATATCTGTATCGTTAACAATGCGGACAGTCCGTCTCTGTAACTTGTTCCAGGTATCCAGAAGGTAAGGTACTTTGCCAAACCGTCTCAGAGCTGGGAACATTATTTCACGCAAAACTTAACTTGCTTGCTTGCAACACTTATCTTGCAAAGGAGTACCTCACTGGCGACAACGAAGGACGATAAAAATTGGCTTAGCCAGCTTTGGCCAGACTTCAGTAGGCTCGACTATTAGTCAGATGACTTACGAATTCATGACCTATGCGTCCAATATGCTGAGCATACGCCCTAGTTTAGGCCCACTTGTAGGGTTTGATGGCATAATTATGGGCTGCTTTGAGGGAGTTGATATTAGGATCCTTATTACGGTGACCCTTGACTCAATCGTGGTACGCGGCTTGCTTCAGCATCAGCAAATTCGCGATTGTACCAAGAGCGTCCTTTGCGATTATCGACGATCTCTGAAGAAAGAATATATTCCAAAGCCTAGATGACCACTAAATCTTCAATTCCCAAGTATTTACAGATCGTATGTAACACTATATACAAAGAACTAATTTACAATCAGTTTTATTCATTTAAAATTACACAAGTAACAAATAAGTACAAACTGTTCCTATCCACGACGTAAACGCATCAATTATTCTGTACAATTGTATAGACAATTACACTACATAATTACTACAGATAATAATATGTTCAGTGAGTAATCTAACAGACAAATAGTCTCACATTGTTGCACGTCTTATATGTAGAATCGATTTATTCAGGTACGTATTCTGTAAGTCCCAGCTGATAACAGTATTGATCCCCCTATATACACTCTTAGATGGCAATATCACCTTCATATCAATAATTATTTACACTTTTTACACCAATATTATAAGTTGTTATTAACATTCGTTTATCGTATTGTGACTTTAAATATTAACAATATGAGATACTCCCTTTATCTCTTTTTCGTTTATGGGTTGTTGCATAATGCTCATAGTCCGAGAGCCAGTAACAGAAATATATGACCAAGTTCCTCTCAAGTGATAATTAGTAAAATGCATCAGAAAATCGAACTATACAGTCTCGTGAACGTCAGCTAAGTCTCGGTGGGGGGGATGAGCAGTAGTATCCTCCCACGCTTGAAGAAAAAAAATACATTCACTCATTTCCTCTCGGCTAAAAATTTATCAAATTATAGCTAACCCAATATCTCAACAAAAAAAAATAGCTGGCTATAACATAGTGTATTGTACGCCAGCTGATGTCTCGATCATGGAAAAAAAATCTTCACTTTCAGTGATATCCTCTCAAAAAAAATTACCTGATGATAGCTTATATGTAGCTATTGATAAATATATACGTCAGCTGATAATTTGAAGGTCGTTACGTAGAAGTTAGCCAGAAGCATTTACTGACTATTTAAATGCATCAGCTGACTAGGTTTCCCTCGACTTACTGCTAGCTGATTTTTTTTATTTATCACAGAAACATATGTAAAATCAGCTCACAAATTTTCATTGTAAACACCAACCGACTACTGTAGCTAACAATATAATGCATAACGAATAATCAATAAAAGAATAATAAAGTGTTTTAATAATTTGTTATCAGTTGCATAGAAATGTATTAATCCGTCACATTATTAGCTGTTCTAATAATGACCACCGGTTGGAATCCTACATTTGTATTGTCGAGAAAAATTGTATCAAAATTGTAAATTGTTATATAGAGCAATATAATAATAAAAAAATACACAAAGTGACGTGTTTTGTAAGATATACTATATAAAACTGACCAAGATCAATTAAAATAGTTACTAAACATAAAAAATAGGTATTTTACTAAGAAAATAGTCAATTGCCTTAGGCGACCTCTTTTATCAAGATTTCTTCTTTCCATCCTCTGTTGAAACATTTAAAATCAAATCAAAACTACTTTATTCAGTTTAGGCCCTAATAAGGCACTTATGAACGTCAAAGACTACTACCGGTTCGAAAAACAACCCAGTCATTGAGAAGAACCGGCAAGAAACTCGATCGGGTACATTTTTTAAACATATATTTCCAATACATTATACAATGCTTTTAGTGGGTGCACAGAGGTGAGTCAATTCCAGACATCACTATCATTCACATAGTGGTCCACTCTATAATATCCTTTTGAAACTAAAACCCGTTTGACATGGCGCTTAAATTTACAGTCCGTAAATTATTTAATTTGATTGATTTTGAAATTATTTGATTTAAAGTATTTGAATCCAATAATAAAAAATAAACGTTAATATCAAGATATTTTCGGAAACAACCAGCATGAAACTCGATCAGTTTATATCGTCATTGGTGCATATAGATTTCACAAGTATTTATTATATGCAGGAATATTTAAACCGTTCCAACCTAAGTCCGCCCCATTAAATTGGCACTACGTAGAATAAAATTTAATGACCACCGCACAATTGTCCTAAGATTCTTAGTAATTACTATTTATAATATAAAATTAATACTCTATGCGTTTCTTGCAGGCGGCGTAAACGTTTACGTACATTGTCCCAACATCGTTTAATATCACAATAATAAAAATAATCACTTAATTGTGTAGTTAATGAAGGTAAAAAGGATGGAGATGTGTTCACGTAGTCCCATAGCCTATGGGAACCACGTCGTTATACGTTGTTGACTAACTCGCATCCGAGCTCGCAATGTGCTAACACGCTCATAAAATCAATTAACGTTCTGTCCGATGTTATTATCTTGAACTGTACTTGATATTCGCAACAAATTGAATAAGTTCTTAACGTACATTGTTACAGTATTTTAACATTAAAGTAGAATATATATCTAACTTATACACATTACGATGATAACAGTATGATGTCTGGTGTACTGCTGGCCAAACAAAAGGGGATCTTCTTCTTCTTACCCTTATCCCACATAAGTAGGGTCGGTACAACATGTTTGTACGCCTGCCTGACATTTTTTTTATTAGGTCTACGAAACTGTGTTTAATTAATCTTACAATTTGATACTCCTAATGAATGTATGTGCAAACTATTTTAATATAATGAAAAAAATATGTATTATGAAACGGCAATAACTATCGTTATTGTACAATTAAAGTTAGGAAATTTAAATTTAGGATAAGCACATAAAACCAAGGAACCAATAAAAATGACACACATTTAACACTCCGCAATTATAACATATGATAATTAAGATTAATAAAGATACAGGGAAGTAGAAAAACAAGGTCTCGGATTACGTCCGAGGTAAAGGGGGACTATAAAAAAAATGGGCTCTTTTAGCCTTACAATTTTTCATTCCGGTTAAAAACGAAGTTCTTCAAGATTATGGGGAAAAGGAAATCTGTCATTTTTTGCAATATTGAGTTTTATACATATTCGGAGTCAGGGGACAGAGGTGAATTTAATGAATATTATTCGTCTGTTCACATATAGGTTTCTGTTATTAACGATAATTGATTAAAAAAAAAAAACGAAAAATAGACACCGGTGCGAGTTACAGCAAGTCGTAATAGACACGCACTATTGTAGAGCGATCAATCACTGAGTTATACTAATAAAAAAAAGTTTACGTGTATTTTATATGGGACTTTCTTACGCTCTAGGCGTACTTAGAGTTAATATTAAAGACTCGAATTTCTGAAATTGCCTGAGCAATATTTTTATTTCATGTATCCCACAACATTTTGCTTAGGAACTGATTTTTTTAACATTCTAATATAGATACGCCTTTGTCAGCGAAAATTCCAAATCTATAAAGACACTACTCTTGGTGAAAGAGAACGCAGTGATGAAACCATACAATAGCATTTTGCGAACACCGGCATAATTAGTTGCTGTTATTTATCACTGTTTTCCGATAGCCTTACCAAACGGCCAGTTTCCAGTCTATGCTTAGAGTGTTTCAGTGCTAACATAACAAGGGCTCCACGCCGAGGGAACGGACCTAAGCTTGAGCAGCTGCTATGGGGGCCTAGTCTGGTGTGCGGGAGCGAAATTTATCCCCAGACCACGGCGGTGTGATCTGTGGTTACACTGGCGTGGGCGTGAGCACGCTCTGTTTGGAGAGA
This sequence comes from Antheraea pernyi, assembly GCA_015888305.1. NCBI lineage: Eukaryota > Metazoa > Arthropoda > Insecta > Lepidoptera > Saturniidae > Antheraea > Antheraea pernyi. The sequence continues at coordinate 525,261 of MU158827.1, read as the reverse complement.
CAGGCTGGTACTGATTGTTCACTGCCATTATTTCATCGGGAGGGTCGGTAAAAATATGTCGCGGGCGTCTTTTACAACGCGCAATGTTTGGTACGGGATTGTTATTCGTTGTTTCTAAAATATATGGAGTAATACCACTGTTTACTCATCCTTGTAATATTCCAACAAATATAATAAACAACATTATCTCATTACCCAAGAAATAAACTAAACATCGAAAATCAACAAAATGACTAACCTCATGCCTTTACTATATAATTATAAAGGTCTAATTATTTACTCTAACCTCAAATGTTTACAGCAAAATTATAACCAGAATTTCTGTTCACTCAGATGTTGCGGTTACTACTTTGATCTCTGCGGTTGATAATAGTTTAATGATAAACAAAATTGGGCACGAAATGCACAATGTAGCCGGCTGATCGTCGGCGACATCCCATTTCCTTCCCATGATGGCTTTATTAAAAAGAAATATTACGTCAAATTAAAGAAATATTACCTGCCATTGACATGCGCAACGGGTCACGCGACTCAGCTCAGATGCGATCCGGCACAGTAAAAAATTTAAACTTAATTTTCGTCCAACGTCGTTGTTTGTAGGCAACAAAATATGTACAGACCATCGATCTCTATAGCAATATTAATTTATAAACGACGTCATTTTGTAATTCAGTAGTCAGATAATATATTACTCGTAAAGTTATGCTACTAAAATGCACAAATAATGAGTATTCATAGATAGTATTAATAAACTAGAATACCTTTTTTTATGTCAAAAGGCGGCAAACGAACATGTGGGTCACCTGATGTTAAGTGATCACCACCGTCCATAGACACTAGCAACACCAGGGGGGTCGCAAGTGCGTTGCCAGCCTGTTTTTTTTTCGAACTTACTACGCTATTGGCAAAGCAAGGTCTTAACAGCTTCACCGGACTAGGGTTTGGGGGAGGGGTAGGGAAAGGAGGAAGTTGAAGGGAAAAGGGGAAGGAGGTGGGCCTCCTGCGCTCTCACTGGCCGAACGAAAAGCAACAATGCAAGCACTGTTACTTCACGTCGGTGTTCTGTGAGAGGGTGGTACTACCTCGGGTGAGCCGACCCATTCATGCTGAAACTAGTAATAGCTAGTAATACAGCGTGGCTCTACCACCTACCATCAATACGCTTCTTTACAGGGGTTAAACAGTGGCTCTAAAATTTAACAAAGGTAAGTTGAAACCGGAAAAAATATTGTAAAGTTTGGTAGTAATTATAAAGATATAATTAAAACTAAAAGACAACACACGATTAATCCAGATTAAAGTTCCCGTGAAACAACAAAACTATTTTCACGAGAACGAAGCCAACTAATTGTAAAAACGACTGAACTAAATGCATCGCGCGGCAGGTCAGGATACAGCAATTTGTGGCAATCAAATGACAAAATACATAGCCATTATGTTGCGTCGGCACCGTTTATTCCCCGCCGCACCCGCAATATTGCATTACTTAGAAGCCATCCAAATTATGTTATTATAATGGTTTAATGACTATTGGCTACACATAACCTATGTACCATTATCGTATCATAATTAATACTAAGAAATTGCCACGTTAGGCCTATTATTTTCTTTGTTAACGTATCTAGTACATACGTACTACCTATAGTAAATTAAAAGAGGTTATAGTTATCTTAACCTTTTTTTTACTAAAACGTATCTACTGATAAAAAGGTGGGATACATAGTATTAGTCTAAGTTATTACCGAATTAATAAACAAACTAACATAAGAAACTTACAAAGGAACCTCTTTCGACCAGTTTTTTATTTTCTTTATTATTCATGTTCGTTTCCATTTTTTAATGTATGTATATTCTTTATGTTTTTATTTCGTTTTTTTAACCTGTTTTTCTTGTACGTTTCCTTTTTAACTGACATAATTTTCATAAATATATATTTTTTGTTCCATTTCATAAATTAATTTATTTTATTTTCATTGATATGCAATGATTCTACGATTGGATACAATTAGATATAACTAAATAATATGAAAATGTCATAAATGGTAAAAATGTAGGTAGTACTATACATATCTGTTTACCTTGTATAACATCCAGGTGAGATTTTATATGTTACAGAATAATGAAAACAATGCATATAAATACGAAAACAGCAATCGCACATCGTTTGCGGTTGGTTGGTTATTGAAAAGCTCCACTGTCTATACCTATCCGAAGATCTTCATCAGACATGAATGTATTTATACCTCAACACATTCCCGGAAAAAAATAAGCATTCAATAACAAAAACCCCACCCCAACCCGATCAGTAGGTTTTGAGAAAATCGGGGACATACAAGCATACTCAGAGGTCGAATTCAGAAACTCCTTTTAGCAATCGGATAAAAAAAAATCATAGACCAGTGTCTACACGCGGAGGAAGCAAAATTTTTTGTCTTATATGTATTCAATTATGTATATGAGCTGATAAACTATATAGTCTCGTATACTTAACTATACATTTACTCATTTTGATATACTACTAGACCCAGACAGACACACATACATACAAATATATACTTAGTTTACGTTTGTCGCGTAACGGATAACGCGTAACGAAAATATTTCCCTAACGTAGGCCAAAGAAGTTTCATTTCAAAATTTGTTTTTGTATTCCAGCTATTAGGTGTGAATTTACCGTCCACATGCGACAACACAACTGGCGGTCAAATTGTCAAATAAACAGCAAATTCTGCGCAGCAAATTATGATTATTACAGCGCAGCAATTTAAGATAACTGGAAAATATACCCAAGCTTTTTATTCTAATGGGAAAAAGAAAAACCAGAACAAATTGTGCAATCAGTTTTAATGCACTATATTTCACGAGTGAACAATACAAATTTCTATAACCAATTTAATACAATTAATTATTTTGCTTCGACTCCTTTGCGTTTTGTAGCGCTTGCGTTAAATACAACTTGGCCAAACTCTGCGAACAGAACTGACTTATGTGCTGGCTGTAGGTGTTGATTTGACCTGCAACTATCATCGGGTTGAGCCTAGGTGGAACCGGGTGAGGTTTAAACAATTTGTTCACGTCTTCCTCAGGTAGTGGAGGTTCATCCTTAGCGACCCTGGCAGCATTCTCTTGAGCCCTCTTTACGAGCCAACGGTGCTTATCCTGTTGCTGTCGTACAACCAACTGTTGGTACCTATTGAACTTGATCGCTTCTTGATTCAACTCATCGACACGTTCCATCAGACTGCGCAGTTGACCTGGAGTATAATTTAAATATTACTATCATAATTATGTCTGTTTGTATGTTCGTCAGTGTGCTTATAACTCTAGAACCATGTAACTGATTTACATAATTCTTTTAAGAATCATAGACTCCTTGATATATATTTTATTACATTGGATAATGTGTTAGTAATTCCATGTCATTACATAGTATAAAACAAAGCCTCTACCAAGCCTCTACCGTGTCTGTCTGTCTGTCTATTCGCGATAAACTCCAAAACTACTGAACGGATTTTCAAGCAGTTTTCAACATTGAATTAAGTGATTCATGAGGAACGTTTTGGTATATAATTTATCATTTGATGACTTTTATATTATCAAGGCGGGACAACGTCTGATGGGCCTAGGGAAATATATGTAACAACCTATGGAAGATCCTAACTAATATTATAAACGGAAATGTGAGTTTTTGTTTGTTATGCTTTCACTATGTAACTATTCAACCAATCACCATGTATACACACTGACAGGGGTACAGTAAAAGACGTGGCACATTTCATACTACTGTTTCTAAAAGATAGGACAATTCTGTTTTAACATGATCAAAACTATAGGCAACAAGCTAGTATTAGATAATTAAGTCAACGTAAAATGACCATCATTCTTATAATACGGTACCTTAATCACTAAACGTTGAGAAGTGTAATTCGGTGAATAATTAAGATAGAATTAACCGAAGCAACACCAGCAATACTACAAATTTAAATCATATATTTTAACCATATTCAGTACTTTTATGTGAAAAGCTACACTATAAATATTCAATGCCACATGTAAAAAAATAATCATTGATATGTTAAATATGTGATTAATTGATTGAAATTAATAATATTTGCCTTTCAAGGTATCCTGCTTGGTTTCATTGTGTAAATATTCTAATTACCGAAAAATTTATATTACAAAAAAAAATTTAACGCATTTTAATAGCATTTACTACCCATAGGATCATTACATATATTCATTTTTTAAATGAAAAGAGTATATATAGTTTCTAAATACTACATTACCTTCAAGTACAGATGCAGTTCCTAAATCAAGGAACTTGGATCCCTCCTCTTCGGGTATCATCTCGGTAAGCTCCGAGATCATTATATTTGTGAGCGGCGAATTGCGTATCACGATCGGCACCTCGATAAACAAATTCTCGTATCCGATCTTGAGGTTACGCAAAGCGTCTGGAGTATAATCCCCTTCTTTATACATGGCGATAGCCTGAAAAATAAGAAGGTAAGTTATCATAAACCCTTTCTTGGTTGAGGAAGAATGACACATTTCAATGTTGATATAATTTACTAGGTTTTGGTTGCGACTTCACTCGCGTTAATGTATAATTGGCCTATTCGGGAACTCTTCGTCCTTTTCTGATCATCTAGTAATGTGTATGTAAAAAGCTCATGATGATTTGTTGAATAAAAGGCCTGACAAAGTAACAAACAAACAAACTCACATTCAGATCTATACTAAAGTAGCGACAACTGTTAGATAACGTTACTGTGTTGTACGTCCTACAACAACAATTAAGGTGAGAAACCAAAAGCAGCACTTTGAAAAAATTAAATATTCTAGCAAGGGACCAGAAGCTAATGGATTATCCTAATTAAGGGGGCATCTGCAACTCTCAAAGGAGGATGCACAACAACGCAGTTACTTACTACCACTAATCCTGGCTCATTATTGCTTCAACATTTATTTTATTAGTACTGACATTGTACATTCTTTATTGTGCCAATTCTTTCACTCATTATACATGTACATTTTTCTCTGTAATCTTTCCACATATTTTTATACCTTTTAAATATACCTGCTCGGCTAAATAAAGAATGATTCGCAAACTTGCTGCTAAAGAGTTTACAAGGCTATACAGCTCGGAGATCATTCATTTATTTCTCGTCGTACCTTCTTATGGTCGTGTCGCTACATGTAGCTACAGTAATATTATAAAGGCTTTTACCCTTCATCCCAAAACAATACACTGTTCCCAAAGGATGGGTCAAACCTACATTATAAGCTAAGTCGCATACAAAAGTTACCTTATAACTATTATATATAATTCATGATTATTTATTATATACTCATAAAAAATACCAGTTATAAACCAAAGGAGCTGTATTTTTTAAGGGCCACGTAAGGAAGCAGACCATCACTAATATGAATTAGGCTTATATAACTAATTATGCCCTCATCTAAATATTTCAGTCTTTGGAAGGATACTCTGGCACATATTAAAAAAGCAATTATAGACAATTATTTAAATTTAAAAAAGTAAGTAATCGGTAATTCTTAAGGTAATTGTAGGATCACAAGTTTTATCTGGAAATATTGTATGTTCAATGTTAGTAACCATGATATTAAAGAGTTTAAAGAACACAAGCATATAACCGGCACATATATGTTATAAGTATATAAATTATGGAAATCAAATTATTAAACCCAGACCATTAATTATAAAATCTCACCTGTGGTGTCAGTCGATAAGCTTTTAGGGTTAAAAATCCCCTAGCAGACTTCTTAGTGTCATAGATCACCACTACGCTTTCCTCAATTGAGGTCTGATAATGATATTGTGATTCTAACAGGGACTGGCTCAAAAAGTTCCCAACATCTGCACTTTGATACCTGGAATGATATGCATATAAAGATATATAACATTTGAAACTTAGGATGCCAATAAACAGTTTTAAAGTGTGTTTTAGACACATTAGTACAATAAATATAATGGTTTGTCTTTTTACACAAATACATACATAAATTAAAAGCAACAATATCATAATATAACTACTAAAACAAATCAAGATATGATAACTAGAGAGTGGCAAGCTTACAAGAAACCTTACGCTTACAAATTTTAGTGTTAGACTGCGATCTCAAATGATATTGTGTCTGTGGGCCAGGATTAAAACCTAAGGTGAACTAGTTGTAAAGTTTGACTAACATAAAACATCTACAGGTTCTTGGAGGTCGCGGACGAGGGGGGGCAGCCGGTGTGTACCCGGTTGCCTCTCTATAGGTAGGAGCCCGGCGGTCACCTTCCGCCGGGCGGATCGTTAGGGCGGCTCTCCAAGGGGAGAAGCATAGATCGATCCCTTGCTGCCCCAACAATACGGTCTGTCGGTACACCGTGGGGTTTTGGTCCATGCGAGTTGGACATAACCCACCCTCTCCCTGGGAGGGTGGCGTATCCATAAGGGATTTCTTCACGTAAAAAAAAAAAGGTTTGCAAATTAAAGATGGTCTCACCAGCTAGCCAGTCGAATAATAGAAAAAGTACTGCCACTAGTGTTTCATCACTATATTTTTCTTTGATGTAAGATCATTATAGTAATTCAAGCATATGTCAATCAATGCAGTATCTGAACATGCAACCACGTTATGCATATTTAACAACATGTTCTGCATATATTCTGAAAAACTCTGGCCTTGTAATATTTTAAGTTATACCTAAATTTATAACATTTTGATAAAAGTATCACAATGTACTAAGTTTATCTCACAAACTATTACAATTTATGGAAAGAAATTACATATATATATTTTTAACATTGCATTCTAAAGTAACTCACCATCCAACATGGAAATGATCAACATTGACCCTGCGGAGCCTTCTCATCATGTCGAGTTGGTACTCCTCTTCATCCATAGTGTCATCATGCTTAGGAAATGGGAAGCAGTTGGTTATCTCCAGTCGATTTTCCACAACCAAACCCAATAAGGCACCTTGTGCCACCTCCATATTACTGCATGACTCTTCATGGCAGTGCTTGACTATTTTCATTACCGCCTATGTAAATAAAATTAAAAAGAATATGACCTTTTTATGACCTTATATGACCTTTATATGAAAATAGAATATAAATCAGTGGGTATAATTGTTTAAAATCCTTACATGACAAAAGTACACTCTACTGAGAGAACACTCTGTCTTTTAATACAGTCTCTAAACTATTTAAGATCTGAAGTTACTACACAATTCAGTACTATTTCTGTTATTATATCAAAACAAGCATTAAAATTTCCTTTGTATAGATTTATATAAGGCTAGCAGTGCCCGCTACTTCAACCACGTGGAACCTTATGTAAGAAACATTGATTAAAGAAATCGTCTAAATGTATTATGCCCATTTACTTATTTACTTTCCTCTCATACTTACGCTGCATTGTCAATAAAATTATAATAACTTTTGATAGAGTGGGCAGATTTTAATGAAAAAAAGACAAGTTATTCTGGTAGATATGCTATTTGATTTTCTTGGTGTGGTATTATTGTGAACCCAGTACTTTAGCAGTGATGCGAGGTTGATACAAATAGACAGACATTTCTAAAAATGATTGAAATGTATTTTATTTCTTATTTATAGACACCTGCAACAATTTTTGTCACAAAATCGAAAATGTACAGACACTTCAGATTTACATTGTTATTATATGTATAGATAACCTACTAGACTTTTTCTCTTTAAAGACCTCATAATTTTTTGTTGTATTTTTTTTTAAATAATTTATACTCTTATCAGTCAGTCAAAAGAACTTGAAGTCTCAATATAAATTCTAGTATATTATCAGAATACCTTTGTTATATCTGATTACTTACCAAGATAAAGAAATCTCTTATATTTTCTTTAACATTTAAAATAAATGACTTTGTATACTTCTATACCTATACATGACAGTGGTGGAAGGTATTAAAAATAACTATTATATAGCTATTGCAAACTAGACACAAACAAGGGCATATAAAATAGGTTTGATGTCAGGTTGATCATAAACCATGAAAGGAAATCTCTGTTGACAACATAAAAACATATTGTAACAAAGAAGTGATCACCATTTATTTTTGTATAGCGTAAAAACAAGATCATATAACAACCAAGTTTTAGAGAAAAAAATAGTCATAAATAGTAATTTCTTGACTATCTTAAAATACATTTATGTTTAAGAGCTAACATAAATATTCTTCATAATAAATTCTTTTTAATACCAGTTTAAAACATACAACATCAAATCCGTTTAACTGTAAGACTGGCATGCATAAAAAGAAAGTAAACCTTTTATTGCCAAGAGTGAGATCATCCTTAAGAACGTTGACCTCCACTCTCATGTCAGAATGAAGTAAACGTCCCAAAACAGTTCATGAGTCATAATTTTAAGTAATATGCACAGTCGAAGTAAATAAACTGTGACAAACTGACAATAGTCATTGTATAGGTTACTAAAAATAACATGAATTTGAAAACTTTCTTTGATACAAAATATACATATATTAAGTATCAGGAATACTCTCTCGAAAAACTCTAAGTGAACTTACAAAAGTTTCAATTTAAGATGAAATGTGCAAGTATATAATAACACTTCAATAAGTAGTCGCAATCGAAGTTGGATACAAACATAACCTATACAAAGTAATGTATTTCAACTTAATTCTACAAATGGACTCATCTACAGAATTAATCCCATATAATAACTATTTACGAGATATTCTAGACAAAAATATAACATTAATTTTAAGCCTAAAAGTAAAACAAGAGTATAAATGACGTGTCGAAGTTTAACAGATGTTTTGTGAAAGAAGTTAGCAATAAATAGAGAATTACTTTTGTATCACAAATTAGATTTCTTTTGATATTTACTTACCAATCCATCGCATTGAACGTAAGTAATCGTCGGTTCATTTTCAGGAACGCGTCTGGACGTACCAGCACGGCTCGCCATTTTTATGAAAGAATGAATGAAGTGAGTGAATGAAAAATAAATGGCAACAATCAATAATATACGTTTATCCATAGTGTCCATCCATAGTCTATGAATATTTAATTCTATTCGTATTTACGTGTTTAAAAAACAATCATTAAAAAACATCTGCGTATGTATGTATAATATTTTATAGTACCAACTGAGTAAAAATATCAAATTATTATCTCATTATGCTTATTTTATAATTATTGCAGCTCAGAAATAAATATTGCTGCTCATAGAGTATTTATCAATAGTATCGTACATATTTAAAATATCTTACCTATTCATTCACACCGTTATTGTTGATTGAAGTTCACACCACAGGTAATCTTCTTCTTCTTACCCTTATCCACAGAGTACTTTATATATAGGAAACCCTTATCCCACATAAGTAGCGTCGGTACAACATGTTTCTCATGTTGTGGTGTATGATTTGGCTTCATTTTTACGATCGGCCGCCTGCCTGGCATCAAGCCTCCTCGGGATTATCTTGTTGTACCATTCTATTTATGATTATTATTATATACATAGTTACAAAGTCTGATGGGATCTTTTACCCTTACAATTTTATGGTTTGCTTGCTATATTGCCATTTTTATGTAACAGAACACTAGCCAATTTTAAACTATTCCCGAGAACTGAATTTTCGGCTTTTTTCAGGATTCGTAGTTTCAGATTTTTTTCAATAATAATAATATAATATTAGACACAATAAACCATTATAATGATATAAAATATGAAAACTATAATAGAAAAATAAATACAAATAACACCATGTCAATGTCCAATGTCAATATCCATTAATTCGATACTGGCAGAAAGACAAATCACGACATACTGCAGAAGAATTAAAAGAATATCGAAATGTCAAACTGATTAGGAATACATTATAAAAAATGTTATCAGTGTTTGAACAATATAAGTATTTGTTTATTATAAATGCATAATTAGAACAACAAACAGTGATTTTTTGTCTAAGATGAACCGTAGTTTCACAATGTGTCAGCGCGAAGTTTATAAGATATTACATTTAAACAAATTAGTTCATATAAATTAATATCAATGCTACTCCTACTTTCTAAAGACGGAAGTATTCATTAAATAATGAATAATCACAAATTCTGGCGAGGATTAACACCACTGAATTTGTCGCTATCGCAACAAGTTCCAGAAAAAATTATTAAACTGTGTTGTTTGAATTCAGACTTCATTGTTTTAGGCAATGACCATGGCCTCTATTATTGTGAGATTATAGAAGACTGCCTGAACTTTAAAAGAATAAGCGGTATATCAGCTATAGATATATCCTTTCATAAGGATATTCTATACATTATTGATGTTCGTGGACGATTATTTAAAACAAACTGTAATTTTAAAAACAAAGAAGAAATTATTGTCAAAGAAGACTCAAAATGTTGTCCTCATGGCTTCAAAAGCTCTACTTTTAAAGTGAAATTTAGAAATGTGGTTACTAGTGATTTCGGACAGCTTTTTGTAAGTAGTGATGGACAGTTGTGGGGATCTGGTGTGATGCCCCAGATAGCTTTAGACTCTCATAGTATTAAAAAAATACCATTTTTCGACGGCAGAACTGTGTACAGTGTATCAGTGGGTCAAAACTTTGCAGCTGTTATAGCAAGAAAAAATGTGAGGAGGTCCAATAATTGTGATACAGAGAGTGACAATGATGACGAAGATGTATTTGCAACCAATTGCTCACAATGTCAATCAATAATAGGTTTAGCATCTCCAGCGTCAATACCGTCCTTATCTGAGACTTGCCCTCTTGGCGTACAAATAAGTAAATCAAGTGAAGATTCAAGTAGCACTACAGCCCCTCAGACGGATATACATGTTGATGGTCATAGCTTTACTGAAGATTCTAGTCCCTCGTCTGAAGGATCAAAAATTGCAAGAATAAATATTGAAAAGGATGGTTTAGAATTTAATTTAAAGTCACAAGAAATTATAATTGATGATAATGCTGATATAGAGAAAGACAGCGACACACCAGAGGGTTGCACTGATAAAATCAATAATATATTCATTAACACAGATGCAGCTAGACAATTTTTAAGTAGACAACTTTCTTGGGTGTCGGCAGGTGAAGATTATTTAGTTGAATACACAGAGAAACCTACAAGGATAATAAGAGAAAATGTATCTAATCTAACAAATTTTGTTTATGAGGGTGTCAAAACAGTCGGAGATAAGGTTGCAACACTGTCTAGACATGTCTCAGGAAGTAGTGAGAACAATGAAACTGTAGAATTACTACCGGGAGATCAGAATGAGGACTTAAATTCTCTCATGTATAGTTGCACTTCAAATTGTAATTTGGATGATCTACAGTTTTCCACAAGTACAACAAGCAGTGAAAAAGAATTCGAATTGGTTAGAAAGAATGAAAATCTGAAAAACATGTCTAAATTAGGAAAGAACATTTTAGCAACTGAATTATGGACTTGGGGTGATATATCATATGGGCAATTAGGTATCGGAGATACAGTTAAACGGATAAAGCCAATGGCAGTTATGAGTTTGTCGTCATTTGGCTTGCAAAAAGTGTCTTGTGGGAAATGGCACTGTGCTGCGTTAACACTTGATGGGAGGTTATTTATGTGGGGCTACAACCATTATCATCAAGTAAGTTTAGATAGTAGAGAAGACAAAAGTGGACCAAAGCAGTTCACTGAAAATTCTGATAGTGATAGAATCAGAGATATGATAGCTACTGACCACCACACATTGGCATATACACACAATGAAAATATTTTCTACATGGGTAAACATACGGATGGATATACTGAATCTATAGTTAATTTGGTTAGTAATATTAACAAAGATGTCAAAGAAAAAGATGAAATTGTGGCTGTGAAATTTAGTGAACCCCAAAATCTAGCAAATAAACCTCAAAGTATGTGCTATCACTGGAGAGTTTTATCAGCTGGTAATTTAAGTTATTGTTCTACGGAGAAATCTTTAAAATGCTCTGAATTCCAAGATCTATCAATTGCTCAAAGATATTTAGAAGAAATGCTTTTAATTTATCATAACCTTGTTAAGCCTTTTCTTAAGAAAAGCAAAATTATAACAGCACATTCTAGTATATATGAAAATGTTTGTGATATTTTTGGTGACATTTTAAACATAACTGCTTTGAATGTTCTTTCAATATGGCAATACGCTGAGAAGCACATAAATGAATGTGATATTACTTTAATTAAAAATTTAGAAGAGTTCATTTATTTGTACAAAAAGTATTATATAGCTGTAAGTAATTTAATTGTTATTGGGGGTTTCACCCAAATCAACAATGTTATTGATGTGCCGACTAATATTTATAATCTATTTAGTGACCAACTCCCTTCTAATAAACAAAAAAATAATAAGAAAACATCAGAAGCTGTAGTAGCTCTTGCGTTTGTACAACCTTTGACAAGATTGAGTTCTTACAAGTGCATAGCGCAATCTATTTTACGGTATAAGACTAAAAGAAAAAAAATAGATTTGAAATCTGGAATTGATGAAAGATTAAACAAAGTCATATCATCGTTAGATTCACTGATCGATGAACAGGAAAAAAAGCGAAAAGAGTCCGAAGTAACGAAATTATTTTGGGAGACGATAGGCAAAAGCTTAGAACAATATAGAACACCTGATCGTCGCTTGATAAGAGAATCAAAATCGCGGCAATTGAATTTAGTGAATCCGGGCAGGTTTTCATCTCATTGGTTCATTTTATTCAATGACCTTTTTGTACATGTTACTGGAAGCACAACTATTATCCACCCCTTGGAAACTATGTGGGTTGAACCTATCTCGAACACAGAGTCGTTAGCAAACGTGATTCAATTAACAACGCCTGAAGAGACCATGTCGGTCTCGACAAACACTGAACAAGAGAAAACTGAATGGGTCCACGCGTTTAACAACTCGATAAGAACGATATTGAAAAAGGACTCATCTTTCAAACCGCCGTCCATACGAACGGCTTGCTACACTTTCTCCAGTAAAACCCCTTTTTTTAAAGATTCCAAATACAACGGCAGGTGGATGGACGGTAAGATTCATGGGAGTGGAAAGATAGAATGGCCGGATGGTAAATATTATATCGGGCAGCTACAATTAAATATGTTATGTGGTCATGGAAAAATGGAAATGCCTAATATAGGTATGTACATTTATTCAATCCGGGTCAATTACGTGTTACAAACTCTAAATTTTTTCCTTTAAATACATAGGTTCATTTTTTACCATTCTTTGTTGTTACATATGCGTCTCGTTCTTCATATAAAATATGTTACTCTCCAAATCATATTTCTCATACTAAAACTAATTTAATTATGGCTGTTTTAAGGGTTCTCGAACTCTATTAATTCACGCCGCAATTATAGATTTTGTGGCGACACTCTAGACGACATTTGTGGCACTAATCAAGCATAAACCTTCAAATCAGAGGCTGACATTATTCTATACAGTAAAAGCTCCTTATTGGCGCTTCCTACATTCGCGTTTTCACTATTCGCGGATTAAAAAAATGCGACCCAATTCCTATTTATTTAATTCGCGGCTAAAGATTTCTTTATGTGCGGATCTAATCGCTACATATATATCCTGTGTAAACGCGTTGTCAAATGGACTAATAAAAAAGTAAATTAGATCTTATTACAACTACGCAATTTGTGCAAAGTCAAACTATAACTGCAAACATTCCCGATATTGCGAATGGAATAGGACGAGATGGGTTCAAACAGATAGAATCAAGTAATATTCAGGAGTTGCTTGAATCGTAAGATGAAGATTTGACTGAAACAGACTTGGAGGTAATATTAAATTCACAACCCATTGAAGACGAGGCTTCAACAAGCACTGGAAACGTGACGTTTAATTTGAAAAATCTTAGTGAAGGTTTAAGAATGACAAATGAACTTTCTGATTTATTTATGAAAATTGATCCGTATATGAAGCCAAGTGTTATTTTTAAAAGGCATTGCTAATGTCAATGCGGTATATCAGTCTGAATTGAAGGAGCTTCCAAAAACTGTCAAGCAAGAAAATAATACAAAATTATTTAAACCGTTGCGTAAGCCTGAAGATAATAAATAATCAATATGGTAAAAACTTAATTGATTCTTTATATATTTCTTTTTATTTTGCCACCTAGGAACGTATCTCCTATAATCGGATATAAATTACCATCCCATCACTATTCTCCGTTTCTATATTCGCCGTATATTTACGGAACGTATACCCCGCGAATAAGAAGCTTTCACTGTACTTAATTTAACCAGATTGCGTTTTCTAAGTATATTTAACTTCTGGAGAAGAGTTAACAAAAGTATACTGCGCATTTCTTACTCTTTATTTCTCCATAGTGCAGAGTGTCGCACAGCGGTAAATAGTTTGGGAATCCTTGGTTTATTTGATGCACCAACTCGACAAAACAAATATCTAATTATAAATATTGCTCAAACTTGGTTGCCGCTACTTATATATTTTTAAAAACTCTGATTTTTTGAAAATAATTTAAGGGATTTACGAGGGGCAATGGAAAGACAATGTTCAAAACGGTTACGGCGTTTTAAAATACACTTCGGGTGACATTTACGAAGGCTACTTTAAAGATGGCCAATCTCATGGACACGGGATTAAAAAACAAGGGGATTTTACTACATCAACGGCTACTATTTACACAGGAGAATGGGTTAACGGGGTAAAACAGGGATACGGTGTTATGGATGACATCGGTAAAGGGGAGAAATATTTGGGCAATTGGAGCGATAATAAGAAGCACGGATGCGGTTTGATAGTAACGTTAGATGGGATTTACTACGAAGGGCTATTTATGCAGGATATTTTGACGGTGAGTACGCACCTGTCGATTTTGTTTTATATATTTTGCATAATAAAAATCATGAAAAAGTTTAAAACCATAATTTGTAAAATTTCATAATATACTAAATCATAATATAATTTACTGCCGACAATTATTTTTAAATATCTATTCCATGTACGGTACTATCACATTCATACCTTTATTACGAAGTTTGTTAATGTAAATTTCATATTTTAAATCATATTTACTTCAAGTCAAACGTGTTAAAATGTGAAATGATAAAACACAGCTTTAGTAAATTCTGAAATTGCAAACTGTTATTTTCATTTTAGTAAATGTTTTTTTGAACTTCTTTCGGTATGGTGTGAATTGAATTGAAACGAAAATGTGTAACTAAAGAGATAAGTGTATATACATATTTTAGGCTGTAAGTGAATGAGATAGTATACTCTTAATGTACTCGAAATATATTCAAAGTCCCTGAGTGAGACGGAGAATATCTATAGCACATTATTTCCTGTTATCGGGCACTTTTGAAAATTATTCTGTGTTGTGTATTATTAACATTTTAAATATATATTAAAATATAAAAATAATGCCGACAATGTTTACCACAACCATAGTGTATCTTATTCTCGTAAAAATTAATCAGAATACTAAATTTTACTTCTACCGTGTGTGAACTGACACTCGATTTTTTTTTGTGTTTATAAATTATTCAACGTTATAATCAGTGAATTGCAAGAACGATAAATACTTTACTATATTATGATAGGGATAACGACCGTGGTTTATTCTTGTATATAAATAGGTAAATTTGTATTTATATTATATACTCAGGGCCACGGAGTAATGGTTTTCGAAGACGGTACGCATTACGAAGGTGAATTTAGATCAGCCGGAGTATTTTCCGGAAAGGGAATACTGACATTCTCAAGTGGAGATCGCATTGAAGGCTCACTGAGCGGAGCGTGGACTGAAGGTGTTAAAATATCAAACGCAACGATGCATCTCAACGTGTCCAATCCCGTTTTGCCAACAAATTCTAAACCCAGGTAAGTTACTACCTATGTGTAATTAATAATATCATTTTATGTAGAACTCTCTTACAGGTATTTCTTTTATAAATTTATTTTGTAGTTTGGGAACTAAATGGCTTATATCAATGACCGCTAAAGTAGACAATAACATTGGGAACTAAAGAAATTTTTATCTGTAACGAGGGCTGCGGCATAAAATATGTCAAAGTCGTATAAATCAAATTTATTACTGGCGATTTTGCAAAACATAAAAGTTTTCTTAATCATTTCGCCACTGCTTATCATTACATAGTGTAAAACAAAGTCCTCTGCCGCATCTGTCTGTCTGTCTGTTCGCGATAAACTCAAAAACTACCGAACAGATTGTCATGCGGTTTTCACCGATGGATAGATTGATTAATGGGGAACGTTTTAGTATATAATTTGTGAAGGATTTTTTTTATAATCAGGGCGGGATACCGTCTGCCAGACCCGCTAGTTTAATATATATATTATAGATATAATGTGTCAGATATAACCCCTCCTACCTTCGAACCAATATATGGCCGAAAAAAAAACTCACATTGGCATTTAAAATATAATATTAGTAAGAATATAACGGCAAAACGTACGGCTCTATTGATAACTAGTGATTGCTATTGTTATCGGTAACATATTAATCTATATACGAGTCAATAAACTTTTTCCAGTTCTTTCGGTAAACTCAGCGTAGCACCGAACCAAAAATGGAACGCGCTATTTCGCCAGTGCTTCCAATCATTAGGAGTGTCCGAAGTGATTTTAACCCCGACCGGGAATCACTTTGCAAATGGTCCTTCGGGTCCGACAGTCGACAACGTGAAGATATGGCAAAACGTTGCAGTCGCCATTTCGTGTTCACATAAGGGCAGAAACAAAATGAGTATGTCATGCAAAAGTATGGATTTGGAGAAATCCGTCGACTGTCTGGAGTTAATACCGCAGTTTGGGCAAAAGAATTTGAATTTAGAGAGTTATATGGAGTTGAAGCAATATTTAAATAATGTAAGTAACTTTATTTTCATACTAGCGGACACGTGCCCGTGCAATGAAGTCATTGGGCGGTAAACATTTTTACTTGTGATGAAATTATAAGTTTCATCATCATCTGGACGTACCACGTGGTATAGATACTTTGGGCTAACGCTAACACGGAGCGAAAACTCTGAAGAGGAGAAAAGTCCCCGATTTTGAAACATTCTTCATTGGTGCTCCGCTGCTATTGATTTTAGCTCGACATATAGCCTATAACCTTCCTCGATAAATGAGCTATATAATACTGAAAGAATTTTTCAAATCGGACCAACAGTTCCTGAGATTACCCCCTACAACGTCACAAACTCACAACGTCACAAATCCACAAACTTTACCTATAATATTAGTATAGATTATTCACATATCTATCTATATTGATAAATCTATAGTTCTTTCTGTCTGTACTTGGTAGACATCCATTATAAAAGCCACCAATCAAAATTATTCTTGTAGATCTGTATGTATCTCTGGATTTAATCCAAAACATCTAGAGCGATTTTAATGAAAATTTATACACGGAAAGCTTATGTTATTCCTCTATTTTTATACAGATTTTGGTACAGGATTAAAAATCCATAGGTATAAATAAATGCAATAATACTTTTACAAATCACGAAATATAAGTAAAATAAAATAGCCAATCGGAAATAATTGCTGCATGATAAATGCATACGAAGCCGTGTCTATTGCTAGTTTATAATTATATGAGAGTTATCTATAAATCATTTTCTGAACTTTGAGTATCTTCCTTATTAAGGCTTATGGTTCAATCAAATGTTTTTCGTCGTTAGTAAAAGCGATCATCCTCAGAATGGTTTAATGAAACGACGATGGCTTAAATGATATCGTGTTCGGACACCGCATCGATGGACGTAGGTTCGAATCGTAGCAACTGAGTCGGAGCTTCCAGTGAAGGAAGACATCGTAAAGAAACCGTAGCATGGTGGTAGAGTTTTTTTCTAAGTCCGCCTGGTTAACTTCCACCACCTTGAAGTTGAAAATCCGTCGCGAAGATCCTGTTGGTGTGTTCCGGCAGCTGTATTTGAGAGCCAGTCGTATTTAACATGTTTAAAATGGTAGACCATATCGTCATTTAGCATCAGATGAGATTGTGGTGAAACACTTGTAGCGACATCATAATGCAATTTTGCTTGGTTGCATTCCTACTATTATAAGACCAGTAATGTTGTACGCATCTGAGTGCTGGGCGACTAGAGAGACGGATGAGAGAAAACTACATGTGGCAGAGATGGGAATGTTAAGGTGGATGTGTGGTGTAACTAGAATGGATAAGATTAGGAATGAATATATCAGAGGAAGTTTGAAAATAGCACCAGTAACAGAGAAGTTAAGGAGTAATAGGTTAGCATGGTATGGGCATGTTATGAGGAGAGATGAAGACCATGTAACTAGAAAAGCTTTGAGTATGACGGTCGATGGATATAAGAGTAGAGGAAGACCGAAAAAAGGATGGATGGATTGTGTGAAAAATGATATGTGTGTAAAAGGTGTGTTGACTGAGATGACATCTGATAGGCGAGCGTGGAAAAGGAAAACATGTTGTGCCGACCCTACTTAGGTGGGATAAGGGTAAGAAGATGATGCTTGGTTGCATTCCTATGCACCGGCCGGCAGTTTGCTTCTGACTCCAGATCAGAAGGTTGCGTGTTCAAATCACGCCTGGGTCACCGGTTTAGAGGTTCAGTCTCTATTTAATGCCTGATATATATAATAAAACAAAAATAACTTCTTAGTCTTTTATTCAGAGACGCGTGTGTGTGTGTGTGTCTTTTATTCTTTTATTACATGTGTACCGGCCGAGACTAAACTGCCGGCCGATGCATAGGAATGCAACCAAGCAAAATTACATTTATGATATCGCTACACGCTACAACATATAATGCATTTAAAAAAACTACCTTTTTTACGAAATATTTACCTAAATATCCAGGCTTGTGAATCCAGCCACCACCCACTCGGTCAACTAGTCTTAGGATTGACGAATGCCTTTAACACCACTTACGGCGGAGTGCGCGTCCACCCTCTGCTATTGAGTCATGCAGTCAAGGAACTGAAGAGTATCACCACGAGGCTGTACCAAGTTGTTAAACTGCTGTTCCCTGCTCTCCCACCAGAAGGGGTAGATGTAGTATTACCGTATAAGAAACAAGATCAAAAGAACAGTGGAGAAGTTGAAAATGAAAGTAATCCTATTGAAGGGTAAGTTAATATAGCCTCTACATCACCAATAATCAAAATAACTTTTTAATCTATACATATAATAAAAATGTAACTGACCGCTGTCTGTACATTAAGTATATAAGAGAAAAACTATTATTAGGGGTCTTTATAAATGCAATAGAACCCAAAACAATGATTTTTAGAATTTTTGTCTGTTTGTCTGTTTATCTGTTTGTCTGTGCGTTTGTGCACGCTAATCTCAGAAACGCCTTATCCGATTTAGATGTGGTTTTCACTGATATATCGTGGTAAGGTTCACTTAACATTTAGTGTTTATTTCATGTCAATCGGTTCGTAAATAAAAAAGTTATGCCAATTTAAAGAATCACGTCGAACATTTGTTAAACTATCTATCTACTGTTCTTTCTCTTTTCAGTAGCATTGACTGCAACTTTACTAAATTTCATTATAATAATAATGGTCTATATAAAATTATGATTACATAATAATATAATATATAAGGTAAAAATGATCAGTTTCGGAAAATTAAAATAACCAATGTCAGTTGACCTCAGATCTATATGATCAATCATATGAAATTGGGTTCAGCTTAGGCTGGTGATGTAGGTTGTACACGTCTGCGCAGGTATATAAAGCGCGCCGAGAGCCGCGCCGCTGCTTCGTAGTCCGGTGAAGCTGTAAAGACCTTAACAGGTCAATAGCATAGTCAGTTCAAGAAAAAAAAACGCGCCGCTGCTTACAGCATTCAATTATTCGCAGCAAACGCACGTATTCCGGAGGCGCATGGCGTAACAGTTGCATTCGATAACACTGACTGTTTGCATAGTTCATCTATTCTATCTATCTTCTTCTATATACATACATATAATAAAAATGAAGTGTGTGTATGTAATATCAAAATAAATTTTTTCACTGATTGGGTATGAAAGTATACACGCTTCTGATAACAAAAATGCAATTTTTAAAATTTTTGTCGGTCTGTCTGTCTGTCTGTTTGATCCGGGTAATCTTCGAAACGGCTGAACCGATTTTGTCGGGAATTTCACTGGCAGATAGAGAAAATTACAGCGCGTTACTTAGGCTACTTTAAATTAGACTATCTGTTAACCGCGGCTTCGTCTGCCATGCTATCTTCAAAACAATTCGATCGATCTTCAGATCACTTTCACTGGCAGATAGCTGATCTTATAAAAAGTAATTTAAGCAATTTTAGTTTATACTAGCTGTTAACCGTGGCTTCGCCCGCTGTGCTATCACCAAAACGGTTACATCGATTTTCACGGGACTTTCAATGGTAGATAACGAACCTAATAAAAAGTAATTGTGGTTATTCTATTTTAGGCTAGCTGTTACCCGCGACTTTGTCTGCATGAAATTTAGCAAGATTTCAACATTATCCTATACGAAATATATATAAGGGTTGTTGAGTTATGTATGCTTGGTACACATATATGTTTCAACAACTCATATATGTATGAATAGTTAGCTTAGCTTAGGTTAGCTTACATAGGTCGCGAATTGCATGTATCAGGCAAAAGCCAAAGCCGAGGTGTGCTGAGCACCCTTGAGCTAGTTGTCAAAATAAAATGGGCTGAGTGCCTTAAGCGCTCGCCTTAGTAGTCCGGTGAAGCTGTTAAGACATTGCTTGGTCAATAGCGTAGTCAGATTGAATGACAAACCTCATTTGGCACGCTCTTTGTGTTTATATATCTAATGTACACGTTACATGTTACTTTTAGTGGCGTGCGCGTCGTACTTACAATTGTCTTTAAAGAGCGTTTCTGTAATTGTACATAGTCTCACAATTCTATAATTCTTTAATACGATTTTTAAAAAAACGCGTGCGGAGCTGCGGGTACAGCTAATAATTAAATAAAATAATTCTTATTTTCACGTGAACAAAAACACCAATCATATCGCATGATGTCACAGCTTCCGAAACATTGTTTGGATATTAACACTTTTGTATGTATATACCGAAGAAAAGTATTATTTAGAATGGTGTGGCAAACATATTTGGAAATATAAAAATAAAACGATGACGTAATTTTTATGAATGTTTTTTTTCGGCTTTGATACTTACAATTCTTAAAAGCCACATAAGAATCTTCACCTAAACAACTTTGGTTTTGTTGTATGTAGTTTTAAATATGTGGTATTTGTATATTCTTTACTAATTTTCATCGACATCAAATACCCGAAGTAACTTAAAGTATTTAATTGGATAAGAATTCACACTATGTACAAAATACAGAAAACAAATTATTTTATATAGAGAAATTGTGTCCGCTGCTTCACTTCTCCAGCCAGTATTATTGCCTCGAGTACACCCGGCGTTGTTCGTTCTATACGCACTGCATAATAAAAGGGAGGATGATTTGTACTGGAGGCGGCTGATGAAGTGGAACAAGCAACCAGACATCACTCTCATGGCCTTCCTCGGGATCGATCAGTTAGTATTATATATTCTGGATATCTATAGTCCGTATATGCCCACAAAATCAGTTTTATCTATGTCTTATTGTATACTGAAGCTGTGTATGTTACTTGGATTCTCACAAGACATAATTTTGCGGGTTAACATAAATTACCTTGCTCCTCCTGTTAAGTCATTTTGCAAATATAATACCTTGACATATATGAAAGAAAGAAAGAAATATATTTATTGCCATAGTATAAGTGTACAAACAAAAACCTTAAGCGTAAAAAAGTAAAACTATGACAAAGAGACCTAGCGTCAGCGTATTGCCGCCTTTGAAAACAGCGCTGGTTTTCAGCTAGGCCTCAAAATTTCCCGGCTGAAATACAAGTAAACATTACTTATTATTTCTCGCCCAAGTCGTAAACATAAACTTATAATATCTATCTATTGCTATACATATAATTAAATTAAATTAAATTAAATTACCTATCCCCTCATGTTACGTACTTTTGCGGATATAATACCCTAACATAAATTACCTAGCCTCTCATATTATGTCCTTTTGCAGATATAATACCTTAACATAAATCCCCTAACTCCACATGTTTCGCCCTTCTGCGAATATAATTCCCTAACATAAATTACCTAGCCTCTCATGTAACGTCATTTTACGAGTTTTAATACCTTAACGCAAATTACCGATCCCCTAATGTTACGTAGTTTTGCCAATATAATACTCTGATATAAATTACCTAGCCCCTCATGTTACGTACTTTTGCGGAATATAGTACCTCAATAAAATTACTTAACTTCTCAAGTTACTTAAGCTTGCAGACTCCATATAGTATTAAATAATTTTAGGAAATTCTGGGTTGGCTACACGGGCCCAAACAATCACATCTCACCGCAACATTCCCCAATGAAGGAGCAACTGTTCCAGGAGGCTGTAGAAATGCTGCAGCAGCTAAAAACCACCTTTTCACCCATCGAGAAATTACTAGTCATACGATGTACCTTCCAAAAGATGACCACCGCTGTACAGTTAGAATTAGGTAAGTGTCATGCTAGATTAAGGATTTTTTATTTGCAAAAAGAAGTTTGATATCCGCAATTTCGTCTTCATTATTTATTATCTTAACAGTTTATTTTATGTACGGAGGAAAAAACAAAAATAACTGAAAGAAATAGTTACTTTCCTTACAAAATTTCTTTGTACACAATATTATCCGTTTATTTCCCCTCTCCCGCGTATGCACACCACATTACTGAACTCATAGTAATTGTAAAAATCGTAGTTTCTTCATATTCTTATTTTAACTGAATACATCGTGTTATTTCCTAGATAAGGACCTAGCATCTGGGAAGTAAAATTAATCGGGCCTCTAACATTTTATTTATATAGGATGATAAAAAGACGACACTTTAAGTCAGGTGTACTCAATCTCAAGGGCCGCATGTGGCCCGCCGCGCCTCGACGGGCCTTTGTAATTGGCCCACCCAATTATACTTTATTTTAAATTATTTTAAATTTTGTGCCAATCAGAAAAACGATGAGCACATGGAGTAAATTAAATAGATCCCAGACAACCCGACCGCAATGCGTTCCTTATGATATAAGGGTTATACCAAGCTTGTTTTATTGGACAACCATCTATCACTACATTAATACGTTGTTGATTTGAAATTACGTTTTTTTTATTTACTACCGAAATATTTGTAATTTGCGGCCCGCGACACCATGAGTGAAACGTGTTTGTGGCCCCTTTAAAAAAAAGGTTGAGTACCACTGTTTTAAGTAATACACATTTAAATCCACAAAAGTGGCGAATTGCGAGAGATCAGATCAGACAGCGAATTCAGTCAGTCTGGAAGAATTTATAGCTGGGAATACACTTGCTAACCCAAAAAGTCGACAAACTAGAGTTACTGTAAGTGATTTATACGGATAAACCACCAATATATAGTGATAGCCATCTGATAGACAACTTATTAATTGTTCTCCTATTTAGCAAGAAAATATAGAATGTAATTCATACAAAATCACTTTATTCACTCTGGTTATAGTCACATAAAACCATTTATGAAGTCATTTTGTGATCTACGCGTGTTGCTAACGATTATTCCCAAAAACAATCTAACAGAGAAACATGGAGTTACCTAATGTTAACTAACTCTACATATTATATTCGTACAAACGTTTGCCCGTACCTTCGATCTAAATGCAGACGTTCACGTGACGTTCATAGCTTATCCAAGATTTTGACAAAATTGTATCACTTGTGGTGCAATATTAATAGAGGGGTGGAAAGAAATATAACTAATTCGGACGAAGGGAGTAAGGGGGTGTTAAAAGGTAAAATTTTGCGTGACGTATTTTGTGAACGTCCCCTTGGTTTTTTTCAATCATGCAGGTCAAAACTATTTATGGAGTATGGACGAGCTGTTCCCCGTGTTCCACTTCGTGGTGGTCCGCGCGAGGATCCTGCAGCTAGGCTCCGAGATACATTTCGTTGAGGATTTCCTCGAACCCGCTATGCATCACGGTGAACTCGGACTCATGTTCACTACGTTGAAGGTAATTATACATCCCTGGGTAAATGGAAACCACAATTACATCCAGTTATACTACAGTCACTGTTACCTATATAAATAAAAATAACTTTTAGTCGTGGTTTCGCTAACGTTGATGTTTTTCTGATTTATAACTCGAGAAGAATACATTTTTTCTGGATCATTTTAAAGTATAATGTTTAAAGTAATAATTAACAAAATTACTCAAACAATATTACCAAAGCGATAATGGCTTCGTACAATCCCACTATATGTCTGAGCTGTCGGTGAAAAAAAAATTGTGAAAATCCCATAGCTTGACCATAAAGCATGTTCCTCTATATGTGTTACACAGCTATGTTAGAGATCAATTCCCCCTTGGTTTAACCAGTTACTATTTTAGTTCCCATTGTCACGTAACATCACATAGATTGCCATCTAACGCCATCTATGTAACATATATAAAAATACGTCAATTTTCTTTCCAGGCGTGTTACTTTCAAATACTGCAAGAAAAAATGTCAATAAACTCTTGAAAACGCCAGAAGTCCACCTCGAATCGTTAACAGAGATAATGCTCAGTAACCACATGACATCAATAAATCCAATGTCATATGTCAAGTCATACATGGCTTACACCAAGTCATACATGACATATATCGAGTCATATATGGCTTACGTCAAATCATAGATGACGTATCTCAAGTCATACATAGCTTACGTCAAATCATACATGACATTTGTCAAGTCATACATACATATGTGATACCAGATTGAGGTCATGTGTTTACTGAGTAAATTTTTGAAGAATATAAAACTCTCCAAATGAAAAATTTAATGCAACTCATTGAAATAAATGATCTTTACATTTCATATACGTCTTAATGGTTATTCTTTTAATAAATTTGTCTGTTAATTTCAGTCGACTTTGGGAGATATTAATGATCAAATAAAGGTTTATTTTTAATAAACGATTTAACACTATTATTTGAGTATTTTATTACTTATTATATGTATTTACTTTTTAACAGTAACTTGGAACAAATTAAAAAATATATCGATTAATGATTATGAGAACAGTATTGTACGTGTATAAATTAATATGAATATCCAGTATTTAGATATAAGAAAAAGTTTTATTATAACGTCCTAATACGATTTATTATTTAATTACGTAGCAATATACAATAATTTTATATACTATCATAGTACATATTACTTGGATATAAATAATTATTCTTAGATTCTCATGAAATTCATGCGTTAGCAGCATACATAATTTATTATTTCGTCATTATTTTGAGTATTTCATTCGTTATGTTTTCATATTTTAATAATGTATTAAACTATGTTATTGTTTTAAACGTGTACATTCCGTGAGATCATTGTAACGTTTATTTTTAAAACTGGCAACATATTTATCTACCGACTACACCTTTAACAATGGAATATTAATCTGACAAATCCTAATACATACATTTTATTAAAAATGAAAAAATCACAAAGTAGGAAATGTTTTGATATAAAAAATTTAATATATAGTAGTAGTATTTAATATAATATGTAGATGTTGAACATTACGAACTATTTTGTAAATTGCATGATTATTTCAAAGTGGATTATATTTCGCGCAGTACTTTTTGACCGCTCTGAACATAGGTGCGCAGAACACAAATTTAGGTATAACATTGTTATACATATATGTATAACATTGATACGACTTAAGGATGAATAAATTTCAATTTTAGATTCCTATAATAATATTTTAGCTGTTTTATATGAAACTCATTGACAACTCATTGCCCAAGCCCGTACTTACGTCTAAGCGGCCAAAAAGTTTGAAAAGGAGTGTACCCATGTATGTAATCGAGTTCAATTGATAAAAAATGCCATATCATGTTGTATAAGTGATATAGAAGTTTGTAAATATCTTCTCATTACATGTTCTATGTAGTGTTTGATTTTTATAAAATACGTAAATTGTTTATTAAACGTTCACAAACTAAAAAACGATTTTTTATTTTTTTACTAACCTAAAAAATATTATCGATAGAAACTAACCTTGTACAACGTCACTTACCTAGTAGTCCGGTGAAGCTGTTAAGACCTTGTTAGGTCAATAGCGTAGTCAGTTCGAAGAAAAACAACGTCACTTTTTTTGTATAGTCACAAAAACTTAATTATAATAATGGCAATGTATATTAAATGTAATGTAAATCTTTATAATAATATTTTAATTTATTCATTAATTCCTTATACAGTGTAAGTGAGCACTGAGGTAGTTATATAGTGGGTTAAGGTTCCAAATATGTTAAATTTGATATGTTAAATTGGATTTTTTTTTCATTATACTTTATAGATGAGTCTTTGTCTAATCTAATGACGACGTGGTCTAAGATAGTAAACACGCTAAACTTAGGGGACTGGCTCTCAAGGGCAGCTGCCGGAACACACCAACAGGTACTTGGCGATAAATTTTCAGATTGAGGTTCAAAAAGCCTCAGGTTTCTTTTCTTTTTATAGTAACACGGCAAAATGACTGCACTGTGCCTGATGGTAAGCACAGTACAATCCAAAAACAAAGGCGACCACCGAGTGACACACTATCCATCGCCGGTCGCCACTGGTCATGCCGGCCTGCGAAAAGCTGGATATGCACAGGCTGATCCCGAAACGCGACCCGCAAAAGCGAATCACTATGACGGGCTCTCTCTCCATATGCATGGTGGTTGCGACCCAGTCGGGCTGTAAAACACTACCACCCCGTTTTCGCCATTGCCTCGTTCGTTATTCAACAGGGTGCACCACGTGCAGGTGAAGTTGGCTTGGATGTCTCAAGTCTTAGATGTTATTTGACACCCCTTACACCTTTACACTTCATCGCGCTGTTTCCCTTCATCGACAGCTCCGACTCCGATTCGAACCTACGCTGATAGACGCGGCTACATAACCATTTCATTATCATTTTAGTGCGTTAAATATCACTTAAAATTCACTCGACTATTATACGCTGGTTTATCTATAGGGGAGACCGGGTACAAAAGTAACGGCGGGTCGAAAGTAACAAATGCTCCCTAGGTTTATCCAATGAACGAACATCGCTTCGTTACCGTCAGGTGATAGCAGGGAGCGATGCTCACATTCTTATTAAGTCGCCGCGTGCGCCGTGTGCTGGTAGGTTGTGTGACAGGACCCAACGTGTTTTTACAGATTAAAAGTAAGTTTTTCGACGTTTTCTTATTTAATGTTTACGTAGTCGTAAAGGGATGATAGCAGTCTAGATGTTTGCATATCCATTCTTGATTAGATTGATTGTACATTGTTTAAATTAGTTTTTGTCTAGC
Source organism: Antheraea pernyi (assembly GCA_015888305.1). Taxonomy (NCBI): domain Eukaryota; kingdom Metazoa; phylum Arthropoda; class Insecta; order Lepidoptera; family Saturniidae; genus Antheraea; species Antheraea pernyi. The sequence continues at coordinate 497,802 of MU158827.1, read as the reverse complement.
ATGTTCCGTTTTAAGGTTATATTACTCGCTTTAACAAAAATGAGGAAGGGTATAAAAGTAACATAGCCCTATGGGTATAAAAGTAACATGTTACTTTTGTCCCGGTAATGATTTAATTACTTACATCATATTTTTATGTGTATCTTTACTTCAACAGAATGCCACGACAACGCATAAGAACTACTGCACGAGGAACTATCGACACGGAAGTGTATCGAAAAGTGGCTGAAGAGCATTTCAAAGATGGTGAAAAATAAGAGCACTGGCAAAAAAATATGTTTGCCATGTAACATTATACAGATTTATAACAAAATTAAAAGCAGGAAATACGAGCGCAGTTGTGGGCTACCGTTGCGGCAACCGAGTTTTTACTATTAACTAGGAACTTAATCTACACGACTATTTAATCGATTGCTCTGGAGTTTATTTTGGGTTGTCTCCATCTGATGTCCGTAAACTGGCATACGATTTAGCGATTAAAAATGGGAAAACATTTCCCGAAAAGTGGCACGATAGTCAAATGGCGGATAAGGAATGGTTGACGGGTTTTTTGAAACGACACCCGTGCCTCACTTTGAGATGTCCTCAAGCAAGAAGTCGTAAGAGTGTCTTAAAATATTATTTTTTTCAGCATACAAATTGGTAAAGTTTGTTTGTATTTTTAATACAAAGTTATTAAATAAATAATTTGTTGATTTAACATGTAATATTATTTTCATTAGCAATCCCTGTGTCTTGTTACTTTTGACCCACAATGTGTTACTTTCGACCTGCTTACGTGGTCGAAAGTAACAACCGACGATTTTTTTTAAACTCTTTGTTATTCATATAAAACACACCGTAATAAAATAATTCGAGTTACCAGTGTAAAGAACATAAACTGAATTTATATGTGGTAATATTAATTTAATGACAGTAATAACAACCAGCTAGAAATCAAGGTAAAAGTACAAAGTGTTACTTATGTACCCGGTCTCCCCTACTAATATTATAAAGAGGTAAAGTTTTTGAATTTGTGACGTTGTAGGGGATAATATCAGAACTAGTAAACCGATTTTGAAAATTATTTTAATAATAGAAAGCCATGTTATTTGTGAGTGTCGTAGGCTCTATATTAACACGAAAAATGAAAACACTTTTTGTGGTAGTCGGATTTGCAAAGCAAGTCGGAGAAAAAACGGTCGAACGAAAACGTTTCTTACGAACGATGCGAGATATATGATTGAGTTCTAGAGAAAAGTTATAGAGCTTGATAATGCCTATAAAGCTAAATCATATGTCTAACCAGTGTTTTTTTTATATTAAAAAAAATATTGAAATCGTTAAGTGATGTTTATTGGTCATATTATCAACAACAATTATGAATTCTTATCAAAATAAATAGCACTCAGTACTAACCAAATCACATTCATAATTTCACAAGTAAAAATGTTTACCGCCCAGCGAAGTGGAGACGGGTCAGCTAGTCTATACTACTATTATAAAGAGGTAAAGTTTGTGAATTTGTGATTCAAAAATTCTTTCAGTGTTATATAGCTAATTTATCGAGGAAGGTTATATGCTATATATAATCATGCTGATGCCAATAGGAGCGGAGCACCAATGAATAAGGTTTCAAAATCGGTTTTTTTTTTCGTCTTCAGAGCTACCGCTGCGTGTTAACCAAAACTATTCCACGTGGACGAAGTCGTGGGCAGAGGCTAGTTAAATTTACAAATATATTTTAGGAACTTCCCCTTTTTCCTACGGAACTACAATAATATACTTGAAAATTAAATTAGTGAAAATCGTGATGGAAAATAAAAACTGCATTGTTTATTAAGGCTATATTTATTTCATTCCTATAAAATAACATACCAAATGTCTCATTTTTTGTACAACATCATATCAAAAATGTACACCGTTATATAAATTTCGTCTCAGGTAAATGTTACCCATCTACTTTCGCGACTCCCCCTATTTCGTATCTATTACACATCATAAATATTACAATTATAGTCATCTCACTTGTCCAGTCGCTGAGTCGTTACAATATCTGTACTAACTATCGTCTGCAGAAGTCGCTTCACAAAGTAATAGTTAGTTTAAAATTATGATATAAAAAATACTGAACTGTGGTCGATACTGTGTGTCATACGATTTGTAAGAATTAATTTAATAAGAAAGTATCAATAAACTAATAATTTGTGAAGCGTCACCATTTAAATGCTGTACAATATATCTACAATGTCGCAAATTCTCTTAACAATTAAAATTCGTTATTTAAAATACGATTAAAAACTCGCTGCGTTGAAATTCATCGTCAAAGAGTTCATCAGTAATCATAGAGTAAAAGTGGTAATACAGAACTATTAAAAGAATTATTCGCACAAATTATAACCGTCCATTTTACCAATAACTTTGAAATCGGTAAGGTTATAGTATGGCTGTAGATATTTGAGAAATATGTTTTATAATACAGTAAATATTATGATAATAAAAAAAAATCAAGAAAAGAAAGGGCAATATTTACAATTAACATTCTTACTAAGATCTCAGATCCGAATTTAGGGCGAGACCTGTGAGGTATCCGCCATTATAGTTATTTTAGGAAAGCACCAAATTCCTATATTTGGAAAAAAATAACTGGTTTTACTAAAGGCAACAGTGCTTCATACTATCGTTTGTTGTTTAATTTTGGAACGCCTGTAGTTTATTCCTGAATATGTGCGTATTCTATTTCCGCTAGGGCAATTCCTGTCGCGTCTAAAAATCTCAGACGGAATAGGACGAAATGTCAAATATTTACCCCGGTTCAAAAAAAAAATAGATCTTAGTACGTATGATAATTTTAAAAAATCAAGAATATTCCCTTTCTAGTCTCGAGGCAAGATATTATTACTTTTTCTCAAAAAAATATTCGTGTCAACACAACAGATATGTGGTACAGCATAGACACAACTTTACAAAAAAAAATGTATTTATTACTGACTTGACATTTTTTTCTATTGTTCATAAAATGTCATCTGTATTTTGTACTTATTATAAGCAAAGAGTCAAAGTGACCGGTACACGTGTCAAGACAAGTCTTTCGATTTATTATTATCTGCTCCGATATAATTTCGAACTCGATTGTACACCAATCGATAAGATTGTTTACAATCGATTTGTAAAGTTTTAAGTAGTTCTATTCTAACTAGTGAAACTCGATTTACATAATTTACATCACGCCCGACATCCAGTGTTGTGATTATTTATATACAAGAATAGTAGTGAAGGTGCGATCATTTAACTGATAACTAGTTTTACCCGCGACTTTGCTCGCGTCATTATAGGTACAGTCAAAATGAAAAGTATATCTACTCCAGGCCTGAAGCTACCTGAATACTACAGTTCATTGTGATTGAATCGTAGATTATTTAATCAAAATGTTATTTAAAACAATATTACTTTCGCATTTATTATAATATTGTGGAAGTAGTAGTATCAACTCATTAAAATGAAGAATACAGCTTCCTAAAAGGAACAGTCCACTATGATGATATAAGACATAATAGTTTAAAAAAATGAATATGTGCGAAATTATTTAAATCTCAATTTACTATAAAAAAATTAAAACACAATCGTTATAAAAATGATATGACCTTTGTTTACGTATAATCAAGTTTCACTAGAAGCACCGCGGCATGTAGTAACAATACGCTCCTTAAAACGAAAAATCAACAAAAATGACATAAGCTCATAATTTCCAAAAAGATATAAAAACATCTAGTAATCGCGTTAAAAATCACTAACATTCATAAGTATACCTTATACACCAATGTTAAGTTATAATATTATAAAATTAAAATAAAAACTTGATATTTACTAACCATATAACAACGAATCACCAAATCTTCAATAATAAACAGATATGGATGCGCACGGTCAAGCTCGCCTCAATCTAATACCGCCCGAAGCCGCACCCGTGTCTACACGATTACTATATACGGAAATTTCAATAAAGAAATTAAAAAAGGCTTTAAAAAAATCTACTCTAAACTTTCACCGAAGTGTTGTTGACCATTAGCTTTAGATTAAGGTATGCGAATTTTCGAATTAACGAAAATTATTCAATAGCGAATCGAACCGAATAATTCGATACGAATTCCGAATTGAACATTCGAATAATTCGAACCGTTACAACAATTCCAACTATTCGGATTATTCAAATACTAAATAATTATTCGATTCTGAGGAGTTTCCTCTTGCATCATCGAAATCCACAGTCCAATCTAATGCTAATGAAATTAAAATGGAACCGTTAAGAAAAGATACTCTTATCAATAAAGAAAATACAACAAAATTGTGAAAATCCTGCTTTTTCAAATCGTTTAAAAAATCTGTATAAAATGGCTCGAAACTCGAACATACGATAATCGATAATAGGTATTCACCCCGCGAATAATAGTTAATGCTATAATAATTCGAATATTTACATCGCAGGTGCAGCTCGTTAGTGATTTTGACATATATAATCCATATATATTTTAACATATACAAAAACGAGTGTAAATCCGTGCGTCGCCATATATGCCTAGCTCAAATGTTAGATAAAAATTAAATTTCCATTATACAATATATTATTTAAATACGTTATTAATAGCGAAATATCAATTGAATTTTATTGCATGCATTTATTAATAAATAAAATTTAACAATTACCCTAAATAAGGCTGTTGGACGACAGTCGAATTTATAATTAATAAAAATTATATAAAAGCCACTAGTCACAGGGAGAGACGATTCGAATAAACTTAAGTATGTATTATGTAACGTGGTTATTGATGTGCAAAAACCCAAGATACACACGTTTCACAGACGGCACACAAAAATGAGTGCATAATTATGGATTATGCACTCATTTTAAATAGTCTCGCGTCGCTTCCGTCCTTGTAAAAACAACTTTAAATCATTCAAGTAAGGTTGAATTTGTAAAATAACAAGTTTATCGCATAACTATAACATACATTGGGGAGATAGATACTTTTATCCAATACTGTGCGTCTTGGGTTTTTATATCTCAATGAACGTGGTGTAATGTTTTACGTATTGTGCCATAAAGAATAAATCTTACACGAAATTTAATGTTTCAATTCGATAAATTTGGACAAAATTAAATCTTATCTCGACAGTATAAGACTCGATATAAATTTAGCCCAAAGCAACAACTTTATCCATTAGAAAATGGTATGTATGCCCGTGAATTACAATTATAAAAGTATCGTTTAAAAAAGACAACTCGTTTATTTAAACAACATAATGCTTAAATCTAGAGAAATCAACGTATATATTACTATAATAACACTCTACAGCTATATGTTAATGCTTAGAAATAAATGCCGTCTACAGTGGGTGGTGTGCGGTGATTGCAATCAAGTAAAAAATGTCTATATGGATTTATTAATAAAAATAGTTTTAATTGGAAGTTTTAGCGTATATTATATGGAAAAAGTACAGAAATTACCTTCACAAATTTGATCATTTCGAGAAAGTATTCTCTATAATTATTTAGTTCTATTTTTTTTAAATAGGGGTAGTCTGACGTCAATGGATTTTATAGACAAGTAATACCGAAACGCATTATGAAATTTCTACATATTCTTATTGTTTTTCGTATATTTAACATTAAATTAATACATGTTCGTAATTGCATAATATAAAGTATAAAAGGAAAAATAATAATAATACGATCGACAATGAAAAAAGGTTTTTTTAAAGTAAAACTTCTTCAGTCGCGATTAGGAGGTAACTGGACGACAATGCAACGGAAGTCTTTTACGGCAATATGGCGTCACGTTTCTGTACCATCCGGTTTTAAAATATTTTTTTGTTAATAAATAGTTAATAAACAAGTCAATCGTAATCCTTTGAAAAAAAAAATTAAATTGAACAATGATAAAAATCATAAAATTATTTATGTATATATATGCGCGCAACCGTCCTGCCACCTGGTTTCAATGTAAGCAAGTGACAAATGCAATTAAAGTTTATTATCTTTAGTGCCATTTATCAGTTAATTCGGAAATTAAATAACACAGGAAATATTATTAGCAACTCTTTGTAATAAAGTAAATAAATTATAGACAAGTACGCAAAAAAATTAAATAATAATAAAAATAGTACAATAGAATTAATTAATTTAATCGCTATCCCTTATAACGACAAAGAAGTTTTACTTTAATCGCGTGTGACGGTTACACGCACTCATTTTTTATTTATTTTATAAACAATATTTATCGAATAAAGAAAAAAACTAGCAGATGCGTTTGTCTATTACCAATGACGCATCAAGTATTACGTATACGTCGTGTTTATGGTACTAAATAACAAACATGTATTTAGCCATAAAAAGAATCATTAATCAGAGCAAAAAAAATCGGCTATAACGTATTCCTAATTTCATTAATATAAATCTTATTTACACGCCTACCGTATTTATAATTGATATTGTTTTCTTAAAATTCATACGAAAAAAATAATAATAATACAAAACAAATAAACCTTTTGCTAAGCAATTCAAAACAACAAATAAATAGTATTTAGCGATTTTTTTTAAATTTATCTATTCACCAATTACCTCCAGTAGTTCAGATGAAATGTAAGAGGCAAAACGTGCGTTCAACGGATGTTTATTATTCAATGAAGAGTAGAAAATTTTCGTATTGCTTATTCAACTAATACTGTAAGCACCATTTCCACGTTATTAATTAATTCTAATCGATTCCTTTAAATAAATCGGAAATGGATTAAAACATATTGTTTTGTTATATTTATCACGTTCGTTTCTGTTAACGTCACATCCGACATAGAATTCTCTAGAAACACGCCGTCGCCTTATAAATAAAACCGTTTCTTATCAATAAAAAAAATATATTTCAGGCGTGTTTAACACGAAAATTCTTTATCAGTATCATAGAAACAGCGCGATTTCGTTTTAGAATTAATTAATGAACTTGACGTTCCTTTAATTAACCCGTCTTGTTTTATTTGATTATAGATCGATAAAACCAGCGATTCCCAAAGTCGTTTCCGTGTCAATTATTTTCAAATAATTTCATATTATCGAATGAACGTTTCCATAAAATTGTGCAGTGATTTTAAAAGTTTAGGAAACGCTGGTAAAAAAAAAATCGAATGTAAATGTCGATGTAAATAAAAATTAATCTTACTATAGAATAAAAAATTGTTTCCTGTTTAAAAACTTTACTTACTACCGAATTTTACAATCTTAATTATACTTAGTTCGTATGGTTCAACGTTTTATGCGCTCGATATCCTAATAATTTCGAAAAATATTATTTTGTAGTAAAAATATATATATATATATATGTCATAATAACTCTATTTATTTTTACATAGTTATTATATACAACACTATGACCTTTTTTATTCGTGTAAAATGGCATCAAATATTATAACAAAGCTAGTTTTAATACTGAGATGATATTTTTATTTCTCATTTTTTAATATACTCACACAAGAAAAAAATATTTTACAGTCTAGTTAACCGGCTTTTCTCAGGACAGATAATTTTTTATTTAGACATTCTGTTGTAATATTTTTGTTTTATTTTTTTAATATCGTTGAACGATAGCAAACATTCATCGTAAGTCGGGATTAAGATACGTTTAGATACGTCAAGAACTTTAGTACATTAAAAAATATTTTAATTAATAATTAAAACGATTCATAACACACACGGGCGCGATTGACTGATAATTGTCATCAAAGATTATTTTTAAAAGAAATAGAGATTTTTTTTTTATTTCATTTGAGAAATGTTCCATTGTTATTTTTAAAGATTTTCGATAAAACACTCTTATCTGTTAGATGACGGCACATCATTTCAAATGATGATTTATTATCAGTATGAATATACCCAAAGTATAAGCGTCAGAACAATATTTCGGATGCTGTGACGTCACGCACTATGATTGGTATTTCAATTCACTTGATAAAAAGGAATTTTCGTTTTTTTTTTGTTATTAAATTATCTATATATATTTTTAAAAAAATCGAATGTGTGTAAGCACATCAGTTAGAGCAGCTCTGCACCTTTTGGCTATTTGGTTATTTTACTGTGTTACCATATAAAAAAATGAGTTAGTGAGTGAGACAGATAACAATAAGAAAATCTTCAAAAACATTGACAGAATTGACATTGAATTGTTATTTCATTATCTGGAAGAACAAATAACATAGAAAATTTGTTACTACCTATAACGTAACTCCCATCTGATAGAATTCGTATATACTAGAAAAAATAGCAAAAGATAAAATAGTTGGAGTTATTTAATTACATAGTGGTACTGTAAAACAAAGATTTTGTCTCATTTTCTTCATTATTATACAAGCGAGAAGCCGGGGCGAGGAGCTAGTTAAAAAAACATTTTGAATGTGTACATTAAAATATCGTTAAATAAATTAAAATGGCATTATTATAGTTTATTTTATAATTTTTAATCTATATAAGGTTTAGGTTAAAAGACATACTATATGTAAAGAAAATATATTTGATTTAATCGATATAATGCGGAATCAATACTATACATTGTGTAATTTGCTTTGCGATAATTTCAATAAAATAAATAAAATTGCAGTTGAATAATTTATTCTGTCAAGGTTTTAAAAATATAAATTATTGAGAATATTTTTCCCTTGTTCTTTTTTTTAAATTACAAACACGATGACGTAACTCACTGTACATACGATATTCATAATTTAATTATGTATTATTTTGATATGTGTACAAACTATTGTCCATTGTTCATCGGCAACCCTAATAAATAAACTTTCATTTTTGTATCAATATTATTCATATGACTATGGTGAATAACCAAAATATATTAAAAAATCAAAGAATTCACCGACTTCTGTTCAACTCTATATATCCCATGATCCATAAAAAAATATATAGACTTATATGTACATAATTGTTTACGGTATCGAATCAAGTGTCCATGATTTAAGCGGTTTCAATCTCCATATTTCACTTATTATAAAAAATATTTACACATTTCACTAATAGCGTGTCCTATTACTGCGTAACCAGTCGAGTTTTACAGTTCGTAATGACGTCACATGTCTATTCGATTCGTCGAATGCAAATAATAGAGGGCGTGTTTCGATTAGGTTATCGATATCGATATTTTTAATAAGCGTTCTACTTCGACTTTGTCGACTTCAACGTGTCGATAAAATATCGTTTCCAATGTCACACGAATCAAGATTTTATACCAAAATTTGACCTAGAGAACCAAGTCATCTTCGACACGTATAAAAACGCTCATCTTTAAAAATTAAATACGATAGTGAGGATGATGCTTCTATCTTATTCCATATTTGATCCCAAGCACAATATAAATATAGAAAAAAAAGAGGTACAATCGTAAACAAATCACGTTAGTCGATTTCGTAGAACACATTTCAAGCTCAACAGTGAAAGAACGTTAAATAAAATTACAAGAGAAAAAAAAAACATAAAAACACCATAACTCGATCATACATAATAATACCACTTACGCACTAAGAAATACCTAAAACTGTAGGTACAAATAACGTTCTTATTATCCAGAAGGCAAAATTGGCACTTAAGACAAAGTTCGCTCCTTTGTTGAGTGTTTACGGGATGATTGTTGTGGGGTTCCTCGGTTTTGTGTTTGGCGGCGCGTGTACAGCTTAACAGTGTAATACATATCAGCGTACTGCGTAACGGCGTACCGCGTAACAGCGTACTGCATAACACCATACTGCGTAACAGCGTAGTGCATAACGGCGTACTGTGTAACGGCGTATCGTACGTCGGCCGGCATACTCGGTGGATGGAGAGGTGTGTGCTCGCTAGAAGCGCGCATTCCGGCTATGTAGGCGGGGAATTGTTTTGCGTGGGATTGTACGGATGATTCGAGTTACGTAACACTGTGTACACACTGTCCACCTTGCTTAGTTTCTCGAAAAACGGTATCAAGTCTAAAAGTTCTGAATCTGTCATGTCGTCGAACCATGACGCGACAGGTACCTGAAAGGAAGACAGTTATTATCGAATGTATATACAAATCGTATTATATAAGTACCATTTCCTAAAAAAAAACCTAACACTAAATACTGACGGTTCAGGGAGCGCCCTTGAATTTCAATTTTAGTTTAGCATTTACCCTCTTTAATAGAATGTGGAATAAAAAACCCCGAACGTCTTCCAAGACTATAAGCCGAAGGAAACACTTGAGACTCAAGTACCGCACATTGACCGATGACAATTGTACGGATTTAATTGTTTTCTTATCTATGAATTAACCGTGTTAGTTTATACTCTTGTCGTTTGTTTAAGAGGTGCATTGTGTTTAGTGTACATTCATAATCATATGTAAACGATGACGTTATTTACTATTGTGTGATAGATGTAACTGTTACAAAAACTTTGAGAAGCTGTTTAAAAATGTTCAATCTAAAAGGAAAATTTAATTTCAATCAAAAACGTAAATATTGAAAACAACTAGATTGAAGTAATAAAATATAGAAATGAATGCCAAAAATAATCATTAAAAATATTAAAGTATCAAAACCGCCTGATCCTGATAACCTCGTTCAAAGACCTCATAAACAATTTCTAGATATAATATTGCTACTGTCCATTAAAACAAAAACTTAAGTTGACATTCATATTCATTAAAACTTGAATAACATATAATACGAAGTTATTTTAGCACAAATTTTGGATGCAAAATCGTCAGAAAGCTTTTCAAATATGTATAGATAGATCTTTAGTATGTGTATATGTGTAATGGATGCTATTTATGTTTGTCGACATTGTTTCGTCCAGAGGAAAATACATACTCGAGACGAGATTATGAGATACAGTAGTATTTACAGTATACATGAAAAAGCATCAAGAAAAACCCTTCCTTTACCATCTGAATTTTAAATTATCCTTTGGGGCCATTCAAGTATTATGTAAGCATTGATGGGGGGTGAGGAGGGTCCTTGTTTTGCTTATTTTTGATGACATATGGAATGGGGAGTCTGGGTGGTGATTACGTCAGCAATATTTTATTTTAACCAAAACAGATTTAAAAATACTTATATATAAATATTTACGTATATTTAAGCATGGAAGGGGGGTAATTACTTACTTACTTTTGGTTACCAGAGGAAGGAAACGCTTCGAGATTACAAAAATCCTGCTTACATAATATTTGAACGGCCCCTACTAGAAATTCACAAGATTCAATCGGCCTCCTTTTCTGAAACTATCTATGACTAGTCGTTGTACACCAAAGTCTATGGGTTAACTATTAATACGGAGTTTTTGGCGGGATCTTGGTCTGTCATGTAGTGGATTTTATTTTTTATTGAAAATTGGTGGTGTTTATGTAATATAGTTTGTTTATAGTGCATAAATGAAGTGAATGGAAAATAATACCACGGATCATGAATTCTGAGATGCCATAAAAACTCCATGAAAAATTCTAACAAGATGGCCACCATCTTGTTAGTTCATTGAAATTATATCAAGAAACTTGTAATATCGATACTGACAATGGCAGTAATAATCTAACAGAATGATTGTCAAAAATAAATATTAAAAAAAAAACTATTGAAACAAAATAATGAAGTGGTTGCACTCACAGCATTGTCCGGATGGAATATATAGGAAGCCGGCGAGTTGTCGACTATGACGACGCGGCGCAGATCCCTCCCGAGACTGTTGAGGTCCTTCACGTAGTTGCCGCGATGGAACACGCAGCTGTCTCGGAACAGACGTGCCCGGAACACGCCCCATCTGTATCATGTCAATATTAAATCAGGTCTCCATCATGTTAAGGCCTTTTCAAAGCCCCCTTGGCTAGCTACCGCGCGCAAGTGAAAAATCTGTCGCCAAGTACCTGTTGGTGTATTTTGTGTTTTCCATCATAGACTGTAGTCCGGTGAAGCTGTGAAGACCCTGCCAGTCAATAGCGTAGTCAGTTCGAGGAAAAAAAAAATCATAGACAAAATCCTCATTTAACATGAAATGAGATTGTGGTCAAACGCTAAAACCTAGAAAGTATAAAATATTTCCCGATGACGACAACCCTCTCGCCGGTGTTTGATGCACAAATATTTAGAATGTAAAATTCAACTGTACGGACTGTACTGTACAAATTCAACAACAAGAACGGGGACACCATCGCCACATGAATTTCTACCTCCGAGCAGTAGTGTTAACGCTGCTGTGTTCAAGTTTGTAGGGAATATTTGGCAATATATATTGCTATACGAAGAAGTCTAACTCGATCTTCAGGGTTACGGTTCTATTCAGGTCGTATGTGGTTCTATCGGGTGTATATAGGCTGCACTAACAAAATTTAACATCATTTGTTCACTACATTCTTTTCTACTAATTCCTAATATAAAAAAAAATCGACTGCAAGCTTCGTAATCCAAAAATTATTTTTCTAATTTTTTCTAACACGACAAAATGACCGTATTATATGCTACTTGATAGTAAAATATAGTTCAAACTAAAAACAACGGCGACCATCAAAAGATGTCTCCAATACATCGGCAGCTGTCGCCCTTATACCAGCCAACAAGTCAAACCAAAATAGAGCCACCGTGACGGATCTATCATCTTGTGCATGTCGCAATAACTTGGACACAATTCTCAGTGAAAATCATTTGGTACTGTGATTAAACTCTATCCTACAATAAAAAACGCCTTTGTCTATGGCAATTCTTTCAGACGCCATACATTTACTATGATGTTTATGAGTGTGGTGAGAGGTGAATTATAATCGTGCTGCAATTGGCTATTGAGGTTTGTTATTCAGGTGATCGTGGTATGAAGAAAATAACTTGTATAAAATCGAAATAAATTAAACTATTATAAATACGAGGGACGTGATCTAATTTAGGCAAGCACAAGGTGCTATGAAAGAGATTCGATCGAAGAAAATTAATATATAAACAATAGTTTAAATAAGCTTTTGTTATAGAAATATGAAGACTCAGTGGGAGAATGTACGAAGAGGAAAATATTATATTCTGAGCATAGCATATCTTGTACTTTTCCGATTTTCATGACGAAAATTGTTGCAGGGGTTTAGGAATAAGTAATAGAATTAATTCCAATCATTTTTAGAAATGTCTGTCTGTCTGTCTGTCTGTTTGTATGAACGCGCATCACTACTAAAGTACGGGGTTCACAATGAAACCTCAACAAGAAAATCGTAAAGCATATATCCTCGAGAGAAACTTAGTGTTTTTGTTTCATTAAAATCGGTCCACTCTATCAAAAGTTATCGTAGTTTTAATGACGACGCGGTGTAAGTATGAGAGAAAAGTAGACTAGTAGAAATAGACTTCATACATTCAGTTGACTTTATCGATCACTGTTTTTACATAAACGTCCACGCAGACGAAGTCGCGGGCACAGCTAGTATTAAATATATTACAATGCTCGTGTTAGTTAAAATATTAAATTGTAAATTAACCCCAATACATACATTCATAATGCCTTTGAGATTAAGTTTCTTTATTGAGGTCACTGATTTGTATTCTATCATCGTTATAATACTTAATTCAATGTCCCTTATTTTATGTAACATTTAGTTTCGACTAGACTTTGTCTGGAACCCTATTGAAAATCAGCACTACAGTTACAGTCGAAAATCAGCACTACAGTTACAGTCTGCGGTTTAATGACGGCTCGAATTAAGTACGAGAGAGTAGTAATCTTTAACTAGATTTCAGATTTGAAAAAATATTTCAGTGTTGGATAGCTCATTTATCGAGAAAGACTATAGGTTATGTATTATCACGCTAAGACTAATAGGAGCGGAGCCCCAATGAAGAATATTTCCCAATCGTTTTTTTTTTATTTTGAGAGCTTCCACTGCGTATTAGCGTTAACCGAAAGTAACTATTCCATGGGGACGAAGTCGAGGGCAGAAGCTAGTCATTTATAAGAAGCCATAGAAAGGACATACAATTAAGGGGCAGCCCTCGTTCAACACTCGGCATGTTAATTTGATAATTTGTCACAACTGCGACTGTTATCTACTCTATGTCTAATGTGATGAATGACGAAGCAGTGTACCTATTAAATGAAACGATAGTTAAAGAATGGATGTACGCTACGCTACGGTGACTCACGTGTAAAATGCGCCACAACAATCCACAGTACTCGGTGGTACGTAGGAGCGTCAATCAATAATACCTATTGTGACAACGCACTACGTATCGACTTCCCTTTAATATTTGACCTTACACAAAATAATTCAATACTTACAACCTATCTAAAATATATTTTATACTTATCTATACTAATAATATTATAAAGAGGTAAAGTTCATTGATTTTTTAAAGTTGAATGTAGAATGATAAAGGTTAATTGGAACGTAAGAGTAAAATAATCCATACAGTCGAGCATAGCAACCTCCTTCACAACCTTTTTTGAAATCCTTTATTGACAGATGTCAAAATGTCTCTTTTATTTACATGTGTGTATATGTTGTGTAAAATTGAAGCAGTAGTGTGAGTAATGCATATTTTAATTAATTTAATGTACTTCTAATGCATTTTATATAGAATAAATAGCTTTCTGCACTTCTCCTCCATATAAACTTTAACTATGCCAAGTTTCACGTTCATCCGTTCGAACATTTCTCTCAAAAAGGAATACAAAGTTTGGGCTTCACGTATTAATATATAGATATATATATATATAGATATAAGATAGATAGATATAGAGATATAATATATAGATAGGAACTATTAAACCAATTTTGTAAAATCTTTTACATTGGTAAAATTACTAAATTACTAAAGTTTATATTGATAAAGCCACGTTATTTATGAGTGTCATAGGAAGCTATTAACTAATTATATTTTGGTGCATTAGGGAAAAATGATAAGAGTAAATTTTTACGATGCGTGCGCACACCGTCACGAAACACCGACACCCTGAAGTTAGCTATAGTCAACTTTTTCTATTGTTACTATCGTTTTTTCTACAAATGTTAAGGCGAAAGATAAAATTTTTGAAAAGATTTTTATCTTGTTACGCCAAAGAAGTATAACTTCTAACGCGTAAACATAAGTACACACACACTTTTTTATGATCTTCATATTTTACATATATAATATTTGAAAATCTTAAAAAATAACATAAAATATCAGGAACGGCTAAGATTGAATTTAGCTCAATCTGAAACGTAGCGACTCATTTTCTAAAGTTTATCATAATTAATAAGGTATATACTCGTATATTACATATTTCGTTACAAATAAGGTTCAAATAAGTAATTCGTTACAAATAAAATATATTTTTTCGCAAAAATAATAAATTGCATTCTGGAATATCTCTTAATCGTACTCAGTTTTGCGATATTGAATCCCAATGCAAAATGCATGCGGCCCGCGAGCCATTGTTTGTCACTCAACACTCTAGCCGACACATTGTTTAATCCCCACCACTTTTCGTCACACAAAAGATTCGTGCATCATAATTTCAAAGTTTTACTACGCATAACTCACCTATCTAGCAGATCGGCGACGGGATCCGCGTACTTCGCGAGCGAAGCGGTGAACAGTACGCACTCGTAGAGTTCTCCGCACCGTCGTAGGAATTCGTCGACGTGCGGCCGTTTTAACACGTACACCTGATGTACCGCACCGTCGATCTCGACTGGTACTACGAAATCCGCATTGTTTATGGGCTGAAATTAACAAAAAAAAGACTATATTAAATCTTAATCAACCTCTATACCCCGTTTTAATTACTGTCCAAAACCATAAAGATTTAAGCTCCATACAAACGAAAGTTAACCACGTGAGGCACAGGTCAACAGACTGTTGGCAGCATAGGTTTAAAAAAGTTTACCCGATTTATAACAAAACTTTAAAAAATAACAATTAAATATTGTAAAACCATATTCTTTTAAGTATTTTTCACTTATTTTATTTACTAAACCATAAAATTTACGATTTCGTGAAATTTAAAGAAAATGCAAAACCATGATACGCCATTTTGAGTTCTGGGTCTTAAAAAATTAGCCGAGGAGTTAATGAACCATCTAAGTCAAGATCAAACGTTTCGCCCGTTTCGCTAACCAACAAATCATCAAAACGCGATCTTACAGATCAGAAACAAATGTCAAATAATAATACATCCGTTTCACTGTTACTCGTTTTACTTTTTTTATTAGAATGAACGAAGTAAATCACAAATGACAATTATATACACTTCCCTTGACCGTTACATACAAAAACGAATCAAACTCTGAATTTGAAATTTAACTTAGTATAATATTTGATGAAGTTGTTTTGATGTCTGTCATTATTTTTTTAAAGAAAAATGTTAAACATCTGACTAATATTATAAACGCAAATGTAAGATATAACAAAGACAATTATAAAGATGTCAAGGCTTGAAGACACCATAATTTTTAAAACCACTAAAAAAGACTAAACAAATTTTGTAAATAAAGTATCATGATTTCAATTTTTTTTTATTTCCTCTGTACATTAAATATATTATTAAAATAATAAACATTGTAGACGAAGTGACAGATATCAACTACTCCTAACTAATATTACAAATGCGAATCTGAGTTTGTTTGTTACGCTTTCACGACTTAAATATTCAACCGATAGTCCTAAAATTTTGTATATACGTTATCAGCGGTGCAAAATTTATATATAGTAAGTACTTTTTGTGATACCAGATAAAAGTACTATTCCCGAGGGATAGGTCAAATATACATTAATATGAGCGAATCCGCGAACAAACATAAGTTTGTTTATATAAATCTCATGAACGACGCAACATGGCCATCTGTTAAATCTTTAGCGTAGTATTTTAATATATCAAGATATCAATATCGTACATAAATAGTTGTCCTATATTTTGGTGAACTTACTTTATTTAATAACTTTCTTCTTCATTTATGTTTGTTTTGTTTAATCCGAAATTTGTGGTTACAGTAGTTATATCTCTTTAGTATGACCATCCGTGACGTGTTACGTGCCTGAGTTATTTGTTTGTTCGTTTCAAATTTTGTATTAATATTAACGTTCGTTTATCATCATATATAGGCTCGCATCGAAAATTAGCGCTGCAGTACTACTTACAGTATTGCAGATTTTTACTGAATGGGTTCGCCAATTGTTGGACATCTATTTTTCATTTTTACAATGTTTTTTTTTCTAATTAGTTTGTGTAATTTAATTTAATTGTATGGTTGTTCCAACAATAAAGTATTTCTTTCTATCTTTCTGCCCACGACATCGCGTGGAATAGTTACTATGCCCTAACGTTAACACGCAGCAGAAGCTCTCGAAAGGAATAAAAATCCCGATTTTAAAACATTCTCCACCGGTGCTCCGCTCTTATTGGTCTTAGCGTAATGATATATAACCTATAGCCTTTCTCGATAAACGATCTATCAAACACTGATTTCAAATCAGATCGGTAGTTCCTACGATTAGCGAGTTTAACCAAACAAATAAGCTTTATAATAATAGTATAGATTACTACCTCGAGCCGTCATTCAAATCACAATAACTTTTGATAGAGTGGACCGATTCTAATGAAACAAAGACTAAGTTACTCCCTAAGATATACTTTATAATTTGATTTGTATGGTTTGATAGACAGATATTTGCAAAAATGATTGAAATGTATATTCTATTACTTATTCCCAGACACCTGCAACAATTTTTTTCACGAAAATGAAAATCAGACACGTTAGATTTACATTCTTACTATATGTATAGATGATAGAAAATATTGATTGATTAGGAATTGTGATGATTTTAATTACTTTTTTTAGTGACAAGTGATTGTGCTCTAAGGGATGGTAATCGATCACAGTGGGATCCAAAAACGGCCGCAACCACAGATATATTTACAGTCGGTCGACAGTTTTTTTTTTTTTTTTATGTCATCAGTAGTAAACGAATAGGTGGGTCACCTTATGTTAAGTGATCACCACCGTCCATGGACACTAACCACACCAGAGGAGTCGCAAGTGCGTTGCCACTCTTTGGGGGGGAAGGGTTAGGTTAAGGGAGGGAGAGGGAGAGGGAGAGAGAGAGGAGAGGGGAGGGGAGGTGGGTCTCCGGCGCTCTCACTGACCGAACGAAACGCAACAATGCAAGCACTGTTACTTCACGTCGGTTTTCTATAAGAGGGTGGTACTACCCCGGGCGAGCCGACCCATTGGTGCTGAAACCAGTAATAGCTTCAGCGTGGCTCTACCACCATTAAAATTGCCATTGTCATGCCGCCCTGCAAGCACACAGTGTATACTAGATATACCGTTGCTCCGAAAGTGCGACACCTCTATACATACTAATATGGCGGTTGTTATACGTGCCTTAAGTTGATCGGACTCCGACACGACACAACTCATGTGTTCTAGCTCTTATACTTTACCTACCTCTATATAATAAATTAAATTTAGTGTTCTTTTAGCTAATTACTAGCCGACCCGTGCCCACTTCGTTGGGCGGTAATAGGCATATCAAGCTACAACTTTTCTCTAGAACTCAATCATATATAATCTCATAATTAAGGCAGCGTTCGTAAGAAACGTTTTCGTTCGGCTATTTTTCTCCGACTCCCCAGATATTACCCCCTACAACCTCACAAACTTTACCTCTTTATAATATTAGTATAGATTATATAATTAGTTAATAGCTTCTGCCCGCGACTTCGCACGCGTGGAATAGTTCTCTAAAAAAAAAGCTCTCGATTTTGAAACATTTTTCATCTGTGCTCCGCTCCTATTGGCCTTAGCGTGATGATATATAGACTATAACCATTGTCGATGAATAAGGTATATAACAGTGAAAGAATTATTCAATTATTCACAACGTCACAAACTTTACCTCTTTATAATATTAGTATACATAGTATAAAAGTATAGATAAATACAATTCAATAGGGAAAAAGTAGTTTTATCCCTGCCAACTCTGCCATGTCATAACGGAAAGTATTCTATTTTAAACATTCTATATTACGCTAAAAAATAAGCTACCATTAAATCACAAAAATATATTTAAACTGATAATAATTTGCAGCACCTGAACCAACATTTTTTATTTAATTATATTATCAGATTAATATAACAGTGACCTTGGTATTTGCACATAATTTTATTAACGATGTATATTAATTAAAATATATTCATTGATAAGACACGCCCTCAAAAGGAATGTACGAGAACATTAATGCTTCATGCCCTAATTATCGACATTGTGGTCTCCTAGCGCTATCTGTATTTCAACCGAGTAACGTATGTTCACTATATGGTTGTGAAAAATACGTAAATTTGCTTTCTTACCAGAATCAATCAAATATTTACCTTTTTGGTATATGAATTATATTTTCGAAAGATCGTGTCACGTTTCATGTTTGACCTACTGTGCATTAGGTAAATTCGATTAAATGCCCACACATTCCGGGAATTGCAAGTATTAATTTACCCTGACTGTACTCGTGTACAGTTACATGTAGACTTAGCGACTAATAAAAATTAACCAAATCTTTATTCATCAGATATTCCTTAGCAGCTTTAGCCTTCATGGTGCTTTCTATACTACGTCGGTAGCAAACAAGCATGCGGGCCGTCTGATGTAAAGCGGTCACCGTAACCTATGGACGCTTGTAACGTCAGAAGTGTCACATGCGCGTTGCCGACCCTTAAATAACCTATTTAATTTCCCCCTTGAAGCATTCCGGGAATTCCTTAGCAGGAAGCTCATTCCACAATCAGATCATTCGTGGAAGGAAGCCCCTTTGGAACCGGACCGTCCGAAACCATTTTCGGTTCCGAGGTGTGGAGATGAATTCCCTGCCGGTGACGAGCGGCTTACGCTCATTGTGATTGAAGATTGCGAACGGTTCGTCTGATCGACGAATAAGAGCGAATAACCGTTACATATTTGTCAGAAAACAATTCAAACATCTTTAAAACGGTATAGTATCGACTGGAGACGAAATAAACGACAAAATTTCACGGTACTCAACGAGACTTGCGAAAGCTGAAACGAAAACTACACGGCGACACTTTCTCCGAGCCCAACAATGGACCAAAAACAATAAGTCGTTCGAGAATCGTTCGTCTCCATTTGGTATAACCAACGCGTAGGGAATGTAAAGTACTATATAATAATGAAACAATTGATTTCTTATGACCACACTATCATAAGTCATCATTGATGATACGATTCGATGCGATCGATATGCTTTAATAGTTTAATATTCATTGTCAATAAATTCATAATTTCACTGAACATAATAACAAAACAATACACATGTACACGTGTAATGATTTATCATATCTTTATTTTTATTATTTCGCCACCTGCGACTTCGTCCGTGCTAAATAAGAATATAACATTAAAAACAATAAAGTACATTACAGCAGCGCCACCTAGTTGCGAGTTACAGTAGAATTAACGGCATAAAAAATATTATTGCCAATTTTTATATACTTTAAAATAATATTTATTTCCCATATAATATGAAACTCGATTATATTTAGTTTGATAATTAAATATTTGTTTTATATTGCTTAATGTTTGTTATATGTAATTTTGTACTCTATCAATAAAAGATTTTTTTTTATGTCATAAGTGGCAAACGAACTGGTGGGTCACCTGATGTTAAGTGATCAGCACCGTCCATGGACACTAACAACACCAGAGGAGTCGCAAGTGCGTTGCCACCCTTTGGAGGGAAGGGATTAGGGGAGGCAGAGGGAGAGGAGGAGAGGGGAGGGGAGATGGGCCTCCGGCGCTCTCACTGACCTAACGAAACGCAACAATGCGAGCACTGCTACTTCACGTCGATTTTCTATGAGGTAACCCGGGCGAGCCGACCCATTCATGCTGAAACCAATAATAGTTTCAGAGTGGCTCTACCACCATATAAAAGAATCAAGAATCAACATACAAAATACAAGAATAACATCGTGCCGTGTACAACATTTCATGAAAATTAGTAACGCCATTTTTTTCATCGGAATATATGTATATACAGACAAAGTGACAAATAGACATAAATGAGTAAAGACAGACGAATAGAGTAATAAAAAAATTAACGTCATATTCATTTTTTTTTTTTATATCATAGGTGTCATACGAACAGGTGGGTCACATGATATTAAGTGACCACCACCGTCCATGGACACTCACAACCCCAGAGGGGTCGCAAGTGCGTTGCCACCCTTTGGAGGGAAGGGTTAAAGGAGGGAGAGGGAGAGGAGTGAGGAGAAGGGAGGGGAGATGGGCCTCCGGTGCTCTCACTGACCGAACGAAACGCAACAATGCAAGCACTGTTACTTCACGTCGGTTTTCTATGAGAGGGTGGTACTACCCCGGACGAGCCGACCCATTCATGCTGAAACCAGTAATACCTTCAGCGTGGCTCTACCACCATTTGATTCATGACCAGTAGTGGCCTTTATAATACTAGATATGTATATTTACTACAAAATTTATGTCCATGTAAATTCAACATAAGTTTGTTTTTAACCGACTTCGAAAAAGGTGGAGGTTACTACGTTCGGTTGTATGTTTTTTTTTATGTATGTTAATCGATATCTCCGTCAATTATGAGCCGATTTTAATGATTCTTTTTTATTTGAATGGGTTATATTCAGAGGTAGTCCTCTGAAGAAAATACTCAACCCATAAGGGGGTGAAATATCGTTTATTCGATTTTCACTCACTTCGAGTCTACGGATTTTCGTGAAATTGGAACCGATTTTTTATACCCATTAGAAACCAGATATATTTATGGACACAAAAAATCGAGAAATAATTTTTTTCCCGAAAAAAATAAACCGCCTTCGATGTGAAAAACTTATAAGGCACTACATCTTCTCAAGACTAAATCTTTAAATGAAGCTTCTTTCGTGAACCGATTTAAATGAAATAAAGCCTACATGTCTTCCCAAGCTATGTTTAAATTACATGTGAAATTCCCATGAAAATACATGTAGTTATTTTAGAGGGTTGCGTTTTCAAACAGACACAAACGGTGTTATTACAAAAAAGTTAAATACGTATTGAATACTTGCTTTAAAAAGGTTTCATATTAAATGCACCGCACTCGCCTGAGGCAAGTTCACGTTATCCTTTTTCGCAAGTCTAACTTAACGTAACCAAAGCAAGACAAAAGAGCAAGATGGCGCGAACATTCAGCGACCGCGGTGCATTTAATACGAAACCTTTTTAAAGCAAGTATTCAATACGCATTTAACTTTTTTGTAGTAACATCGATAGTGTCTACTACGGTATAGTTTTATTATAGGTTCAAAGATAGTTTTTTTTTATTATTATTAAATATACTACTTGTAATGTTTAGTGGAATGTTTGTGATATCTAGTAATACAAATTAAAGTGTTGAATAAAAAAAAACTAGTTTTTCCCGTGATTACTCATTCCAAGGTAAAACAAAACGCATTTACAATAAAGAAAACAAACAACTTAGTCCATTAATAATTTGCATAAGACCTTAGTCATTTTAATGTATAGGTGGACTTTATTAGCGCGTGTTTGCACGGCGAGGTTGTATACTAACATTCCATAAATAATTATGCAACCTATTATTAACTTGACATTTATTTGTACAGAAAGCGCCAAAGTAACGGAGAATTATACAGTCTTTGATTTGTGATTTTTTCCGTACAATTATTTCTTACTAGCCGTGTTCCGCGGTTTTATTTGCATTTATTATTCACACCCTCCTTTTTTTTTTAACGTGGGGAAATCCCTTATGGATACGCCACCCTCCCGGGGGAGAGGGTGGGTTATATCCGAGTCGCACGGACTAAAACCCCACGGTGTACCGACAGACCGTTTTGTGGGGGCGGCAAGGGATCGTTCAAGCTAATCAACCTTGTAGAGCCGCCCCCACGGTCCGCCCGGCGGAAGGTGACCGCCGGGCTCCTACCTATAGAGAGACAGACTGGGTACACACCGGCTGCCCCCCCTCGTCCGCCGGACCCGTGCAATGAGGAGATGGGCCCCCCGGCCCATCCCCTCAGGTCCGGCTACGGTGGCAGGAGGAGTTGGGCGAAGCGCCTTCTCCTCCTGCCTGTCCTCCTTTGGCGGAGACGGCCACTTTGAGGGTCTGCCTCGCGGGCCCTCTCCGCCTCCTCCTTCTGCGAGATGACCTCCTCGCAGAAGGAGGCCATCGCTCGCCAAGCCTGTTCGCTGCCGAGCATGGCCAAAACCACGCTCGGCAGCGATAAGTCCGCTCCCACGGCCACCGCCAGGATGCGGCGCTGCTCCCCCCACGCAGCACACTCAGACAGCGTGTGCTGCGAATACCCAACGCAACATTACACGGCCCACCCGCAATGTTACTTCGTTATGGTTTAGTATACATCATAACCTAAACTTGGTATACAATTTCTCCGCTACAAACGCTCGTAAATAAATACTAAAATATTTTTTTCAAATCTAATACATGATTCCTAAGATCGGTGAATTGAAACAAACAAGAAGCAGTTTCTTGGGATTTTTTTTTAAATATAAATCCAACACATATTATGTCAGGTGTCTAGCGAAACATTATCTTGACTGGTAAAGAATTCTCAAGGCTAATTCCATTTGTTTAATTCACAGGTACATATTACTCCTAAAGACAAAATTAAACTGTGTCGTCTCTAATTTTTAAATCCACATACGTAAATAAATGGACCAAACATGCTTAACTTTAGTTCTTAAGATCTCTCAGAGATACGTAAATACCCGAAAAATCTTTCAACGAATGGATAACTAAAAAGATAAACTGTAAATAAACCTTCAATCATGAATTGCCTCATTCTGCGCAAGAATTGATTCCCGATTGTGTATCCAAATAAACCCAAGGTCGAGACCTTGACACATGCGAATATCTATTCCATAACTGAGACACAATAGACCATGCACATATGGCCGCAGAATGTGCGAACAAATAACAACGCTTTGATTTTTTGATCATGTATACTATAACGTTGTGTATCTATTAGTGAACTGTAGAGATCGCTTTGTGATGATTTAGTCAACGTTATCTAGATCCTTCTTATCGCAATCTGTTTGTTACTGTTGAAAATTATATCTAAATAATCTAAATCCTCATTAAATACTGCTACCGACATCTGTTGTCACTAATGTGAAACTAACCTATATTAGTTTTTGTATATTTTATCTGTAGCATGTTCTTTCTTTGAATAAAAGTATTCGTTCTGTTCTCACTTGAATCTCAACGTGCTTGTTTTATTAGAGGTTATGGGCCCAGAACTACGTGTTTTTTCTCGTTAAGAACTTGCAAGTTAGTGCTGTATAAGTTTGTGTGAACTGAGAATACACTGTGCTATTGAAAATGAGTTCGAATTACGTTGTGAGCGTGCCAAAATTAAAAGGTCGCGAGAACTACCAGGAGTGGGCTTTCGCCGCGGAGAATTTTCTAATACTGGAAGGTACTTCGGACTGTATCAAAGTCACGAATCCAGATGAAGCCGCAGCTGATGCGAAAACCAAGGCAAAATTGATTCTAACGATTGACTCGTCGCTATATGTACATATCAGAGATGTCCAAAATTCGAAGAAACTATGGGAAAAATTAAAGCATTTATTCGATGATTCAGGCTTTACTAGAAGGATCAGCTTGTTGAGAACTTTGATATCAATTCGTCTTGAAAATTGTACATCTATGACGTCCTACGTTACTCAGATCATAGAAACGAGTCAAAAATTGAGTGGATCGGGCTTTCATATTAATGATGAGTGGGTAGGATCATTGCTTTTAGCGGGATTATCTGAAAAATATTCGCCAATGATAATGGCGATTGAACATTCGGGCATTAGTATAACAGCTGACGCCATTAAAACAAAATTGATGGACTTGGAGGAAGACAGTGGCGACGTTAGCGGAGCATTTGCGAGTTATCGAAAAAAGTATGGCGCCAATACCGGAAGAACTCAGACGTCAACGTCAATGTCAAAACAGAAAGTAATCAAATGTTATAAATGTAAACAAATCGGACACTATCGTAATCAATGTCCTAAAGATATAAAAGATTCATCAAATAACAAATTCAGTGAACGTAAACAAACAAATGCGTTCAGTGCCGTGTTCCTAAATGGTTGTTTCTCGAAGAATGATTGGTACATTGATTCAGGAGCTAGTGGCCATTTGACAGCGAATGAACATTGGATTACAAATGTGTCGAACAATCATACAGTCCAAGAAATTATTGTTGCGAATAAAGAAAAAGTGTCTGTCAAGTGCTCTGGTGATGTGAGATTAACAACATTGACAGATAACTGTGAGTATGATGTGGTTGTTGAAGGAGTATTATGTGTACCTAGTTTAACCACGAATCTCATCTCCGTAAGTCAATTGATCGCAAAAGGCAACAAGGTCCTGTTTAAAGATGATGGCTGTCAAATATTTAATAAGTGTAATGAGCTTGTTGCAACAGCTTGCTTATTAAATGGAGTTTATAAGTTGAGAATGCCTGAAAGGCTGGCTGCAGTGGTGACCTCGAGTGAAATTTGGCATCGCCGGCTTGGTCATGTCAACAGTAACTATTTAAGTAAAATGCAGGAAGCTGTGGAAGGTCTTACACTTGATAGAAAGGCAGAAATATCGAAGTCGTCATGTATAGTGTGTTGCGAAGGGAAACAAAATCGTTTACCCTTTCCACATAATGAGAATAGAAGTGATGATCTCCTGCAGATAATACATACGGATGTATGTGGGCCATTCAAGAATGTGTCACTTGGTGGTTCCAGATATTTTATTTTATTCATTGATGACTATAGTCGCTACATCTATATTTATTTTTTGAAAAATAAAAATGAAGCTTTTGAATGTTTTCAAAGATACAAAGCTGAGGTGGAGAATAAATTAAACAGAAAAATTAAAATTCTTAGAAGCGACAATGGGAAAGAATTTGTGAATAAAGAGTTTGATAATTATTTAAGTAAAGCAGGAATAGTTCATCAGAAAAGTAATCCATATACACCAAATCAGTTAGGTTTAATAAGTGCGTAAAGATTCTTAATAGCATCTTTAACTAGGATAAAAGATTAATATTTTCGTTTATTGGTGAAAAAGCATATTTTAAAAAGCGTTATTAAAATCTATTACTGATTTAGTTTATCTGTATTTTTAGATTTAAGAGTTTTAGTTGTATATAGACACAAGTTACAAATGGGACTGACATGTCACAAATGATAATTAAAAAAAAAGATAGCAATTTTAGTATTACCAATACTCTTTGTATTCATACATAAATTTAAATTACTATTTACATACTACATCATTAAACTGTGTATATAATAACATATACATAAAATTTTCAAGCGTAATGTGCTGCTCAGCTTTTAACATTGGTAATTTTATTATTGACCAAGTGTGAATATTGTTATGTGACAAGTATACTTATATATAAGTAAAAAATCTATAAGGTAATTGCAGCCTATTCTTATATTTTTATCTTGGATTTGCTAAATAACCTTTTTACAATAAGAATTGTTCTCAGAGCGACGACAAACTTATTTACGAAGGCAGCTTTCGGTATAGTATGACCGCAACTTTTTTTTTCTTCGAACTGTACGCTGTTGACCTTGACAGGCTTAAGGCACTCAGCACATAGATAAGATACTATATACTGAGAACTCTGCCGACCTATTGACCGCAACCGCTGGTCCGCGCCTTAAGTATCGCAAAGAGGAGCAGATTGGATAGAAAAGTAGCATGAACTCACATGAGATCCGTAGTGTCAGACAGATATCTTACGATATCAAAGCATAATTTTTTGAATCTGTATATTTACAAGTATAATTATAACCAATCCCTGTTTTTGTTTAATATGATTTTAAGATAAGTACAAATAAAAAACCAATATAAATGGAGTGGATCTTTAATTATTGGAAATATAACATTTTTGTAGCCATTTTTTACATGAAAAAGAAAAAATGACTGATAATTCAAACCAAAAGACAAAAATGATTTATTAGGTAAATAAATTATCTTGACTATTCTCACATAGATTCTGTTTCAAAATCACTTTGCATTTCGCTATCGGGGCTAGAATCAGAGTCATCCTATAGACTACACACCTCAAAAAAGTCTAAGCAACATGCGTGATATTACAAATGTTACCATTTATATTAATTAATTTCTAAGTATTTACTCAAACAAAGTACGTAGGTTTAAACCTTCCTCATTAATCACTCTATCTAGTGGCATCATGAAAATCCGTTCAGTAGTTTTTTAGTTTATCACGAACAGACAGACAGACAGATGTAATAATTCTTAGACACCAGCAACATTTTTTTTACAAAAATGTAAGTACAGTCACGTTACATTTACGTTTTTATTATATCTATAGATTTAGCCGATCATAAATCTTCGTTATTGACATGTGAACTGCATTTATTGCACTACGTTTAAATCCAAATGGAGAAACGCATTTTTCTGCTCCTAATAATTTAGGGACGAATGGCCGATATCGGCATTCGATGAAGGTCACCGTAATAACCATTGTAACTCTAATAAAACAAGCACGTTGAGATTCAAGTGAGAACAGAACGAATACTTTTATTCAAAGAATCTCAACGTGCTTGTTTTATTAGAGTTACAATGGTTATTACGGTGACCTTCATCGAATGCCGATATCGGCCATTCGTCCCTAAATTATTAGGAGCAGAAAAATGCGTTTCTCCATTTGGATTTAAACGTAGTGCAATAAATGCAGTTCACATGTCAATAACGAAGATTTATGATCGGCTAAATCTATAGATATAATAAAAACGTAAATGTAACGTGACTGTACTTACATTTTTGTAAAAAAAATGTTGCTGGTGTCTAAGAATTATTACATCTGTCTGTCTGTCTGTTCGTGATAAACTAAAAAACTACTGAACGGATTTTCATGATGCCACTAGATAGAGTGATTAATGAGGAAGGTTTAGGTATATAATTTGTCAAGGTTTTTTTAATTATCAGAGCAGGACAACGTCCGCCGAGCCTGCTAGTAAGTAATAAAAGACATTTCAATCATTTTCAGAAATCTCAATCTATCTATTTGTTTGAACACGCATCTCAACTAAAGTACTGCGTTCACGATAAAATATCGCCAAAGCCAAATCATAAAGCATATCCTCGAGTAACGTTCAGTCTTCGTTTCATTAAAATCGGTTCACTCTATCAAATGTTAATGTAAACGTAATGACGACGCGACTTAACTACGAGAGAAAAGTAGATAAGTAAATGAACTTAATACATCCAGATGGGTTTATTAGTCACTATATTTTTTAATTAATTTTTTTTCCAAACTTTTTGTTATCGCGAAGAGTTCATTTGGCATTGGCAATAGAGAAAGAAGATTTGCAATTTGATACCATACAGTACTTGCTCCTTTGACGTGTTGCATGTGCATAATATTAAGTCACCAAGATTCGTTAGTCCTGATATAGATACTAGTTAGAGAGTCGTGGTTATTTCAAAATGATTTAGATGCAGGTAAGAGAGTCATGGTTATTTCAAAATGATTTAGATGCAGGTAAGAGAGTCGTGGTTATTTCAAAATGATTTATATGCAGGTAAGAGAGTCGTGGTTATTTCAAAATGATTTAGATGCAGGTAAGAGAGTCGTGGTTATTTCAAAATGATTTAGATGCAGGTAAGGGAGTCGTGGTTATT
The DNA here is from genome assembly GCA_015888305.1 of Antheraea pernyi. Taxonomy (NCBI): domain Eukaryota; kingdom Metazoa; phylum Arthropoda; class Insecta; order Lepidoptera; family Saturniidae; genus Antheraea; species Antheraea pernyi. The sequence continues at coordinate 469,088 of MU158827.1, read as the reverse complement.
TCAAAATGATTTAGATGCAGGTAAGAGAGTCGTGGTTATTTCAAAATGATTTAGATGCAAGTAAGAGAGTCGTGGTTATTTTAAAATGATTTAGATACAGGTAAGAGAGTCGTGGTAATTTCAAATTCCGTTAAATGTCTCAATATTCGCAATGACATGCTTGATAAAATTATCGAACGATTTGATTGCAGACTCCTTCTCCATCAAGCCCAAAAGTTCGAATGGACATGTACGAAGATTATGACAAAGCATTATCTCCCTATCCCTAGTCTTTTCGTGCTAAACCTGGGGCAATCTTGAAGCAAGTGTTCAAAGTTTTGGACATATGTATTATCGCAGGGGCAGGTATTGTCGTCGATAATCTTAAAGCGATTGAGGTATTGCTTACAATACCAGTTAATATTTGTGACATATGGAATGAAAGTCCAATACACGTATGTAATCTTGTAATACCCTCCAATTTGTTTTTTTTTTTTACATAAGGTTAAGGACAGGGTCACAGGCACAGCTAGTGTCTAATAAAAATAAACTTAGAGCTCGACGTATTAAACACTTGTCTCGGAGAAATTAACTTAATTTCATTTTTAAGAAGATTCCGTGATAGCAATTCACTTATTTATGTCGAAATTCTTAATTTAAACGAAACAAGTAAAAATAGATAAGTGAAAGTACAGTGATCAATGACCGTTAGGGAAGTGAAGGGCTATTACGAAACGAGTTTTTTGCATGTCGGAATTTTCACTGGACTATGATTGGATGCATTAAAAAGTATTAGAAAACCGTTTAAAAGTGCGCTGAAATAAAGTATACAAGAACACAATTTATGAAGAAACTTAACAAAAAATCCATACAGACACAAAACATGAACAGTACCGGCAATGTCGCCTACACCTGTAAAATATCAAAGCCTAAAACCATTAGTTTTGAAGAAAAGCGTGATTTTATATAATAGGTTCATCTATGAAATTGCCATTCTGCAGTACTGGCCATTTCAAAACAAAATAATTTTTGTTTGGCTAAGAATTCTAATTTCAAATTAATTTTATTTTAAAAACATGTTTTAAAAGATTTATTAAGAAAAATGTTAACTAAAGGACATATAATTTGTATTCGATAAACAAAAAATTCAAAAAATCTTAAGATAACTCTTATGTATTTATCCGAACCCTAATTATGAAAATGAATGAATATGTTAAATTGAATATTTGTCACAAAATAAAATACATGAAAGGAAAGCAACGGGTAGTATGTCTTTTTATTTAACTGACTACTCTATTAGCCTAGGAAGCCCTTAACAGCTTCACCGGAATACAAGGTAGGGGGGAGGGGGTCGCGACATATGCCTTCATACTAAAGGGGCCGTGTCGAGAAAAACTTTGACAAACACTGCTATACATGGACATTATTCATTATTATAGTATTTGGCTACTTGACTGCAGTCGAAAATCAGTGCTGAGATCACTTGCAAAGTTGCCAGCCAGCATATGCAGAATTGTGCACCTTTAAAAATAGAAAGGAAAAAAGAAGTACAAACCATAGCGACTATTTGCCACCAAGAATGTTGAGATAAAGCTTATAAAGTGCCGTAAGATTCATTTATCATTACATAGTATAAAACAAAATCCCCTACCGCGTCTGTCTGTCTGTCTGTTCGCGATAAACTTATAAACTACCAAACGGATTTTCATGCGGTTTTCACCACTGGATAAAGTGATTCACGAGGAAGGTTTTTTAGTATATAATTTGTCATGATTTTTTTTTATAGTCAGGGCGGGACTGCGTCTTCCAGGCCCGCTAGTCAATCATAAAAATCATTTGTCACAATATATCGATAATCTCAAAAGTAAATTCTAAGTATAAAATTAGAATTTTTAAACAAGTTTCAATAGTCTAATTGGATAATATGATCATCGTATTGCAAACGGATAAAAAAAATCATATGGCAACGATATGTGGTGTAATTAGAATCAAAAAGATTAGAAAATTAGAAATAATGATAGTAAGTATGAAAATAGCACCAGTGACAGAGATGCTGAGAAGTAATAGGTTACAGTAATATAAACATACCACGAGAAGAGATGAAACACAGATATAAGATTAGAATATCAAAGAAGGTATGGAAGGGTTATATTTATAGGAGATATGGAAGGGTTATAGGGTATTCGGATATCGTATTGAACGACGTAGGAAAACATTATTATGGTAAAACTTTTTCTAAGACCCTCAAATTGAACATCTGTCGCCAAACACCTCTTGGTGTGTACTAACGTCTACTCTTGCGAGCTAATGTCCCTCTAGATTTTATCGTGTTTGCCATCAGGTGGCATTTGGTAAAACCTATAAAATATAAAAAAAGCATAAATAATTCTTTTTTTTTTCGAACTGACTACTGTATTGTCCTAGCAAGGTCACCGGACTGCAGCATAAATAAGCGTACCTAAAAAGTGTGAATATTGAGACGGTACTTATAACAGGGGAGTGGAGGAACAAATACGTTTTTCCAACTATAATTATGTGATATAAGAAAGGATGACGGGGAAACAAGGTTACTGTAATATAAATATTCCAATTACAACCGCAATGTTATCAAAATTGAAAATTTAATGAAAATCAGTACGACAATTCATAACTGGAGTCACTTCAAGAACAAATACTATATTTTATGTTCACCACAGACACATCGCGATAGAGAGATAAAAACAATGATACATAATCGTAATAAGTGTTAAACACAGCGATGAATCATTTGATATAAGTGCACTTGTAGAAATAGAAAGTAACATGTACTTAGATTACATGAAGCTTGATTTATTTCCTCTCACAAAGGGAGTGACCAAATGATCGATAGAAAATCACAACGAATCGTTGATGTGAAAACATATAATGTGGGTGTCATAGTTCACTGAACACCGTAGAGGTCGCATACTAAAATAGGTTTTATATTGTTTCATTCGATATATACCTGGGAGATGTTATAGAGAAAATATTTCTGATATTATTACATCAACTATTTTATATGCCTTGATTAGAATCTATATATTGATACGTGAAGCCTAATCTTTGTATCCCTTTTTAACGGAATTGGGCGAACGGATGAACGTGAAACTTGGCATAGTTAAAGTTTATATGGAGGAGAAGTGCAGAAATATTTATATAAAATGCATTAGAAGTACATTAAATTAATTAAAATATGCATTACTAACACTACTGCTTCAATTTTACACAACATATACACACATGTAAATAAAAAAGACATTTTGACATTTGTCAATAAAGGACTTCATAAAAGGTTGTGAAGGAGGTTGCTATGCTCGACTGTATGTATTATTTTACTCTTACGTTCCAATTACCCTTTTTCATTCTACATTCAACAATGATATTATAACATACAACTATTATTATAATATTTATCCCTTTAAAAAATCAATGAACTATGGTCGAATGTCGACCACTGGGCGCCCACTAGTATGAATAACAAGGCAATTTTAACAAAACCTTAAAAATACTTAGAAAAAGTCTACTCTAAGTAAGTGCACCACAACTTCTTTGAATATGGTTAGCTACCTGGTTTTCGATTGTCATAAACCTTCCTATATCTTAATTACTATTAATTTCCTGTTCAATTTTTTGAAGTTGCCAGGTGTATCTTGAAAATGTAAGGTTCAATACTAATTAAATGGGATTGGGACTCACTTGAAAATATTACCTTTTCAACAAAAGCAAAAAAGAAATCCAAATTGGTTTATAAATTCTACCGAATCGAAAATCTCTTTTTTAAATCGATTAAAAAGAGATTAAGACATAGTCTGTAAAACTGTAGAACAATTTCCCGGTCAGTACGTTCTCTCCTTACTATATAACATGGGATCCTCCAAGCGTAACGTGACGAGACATTTACGCAGGCCGGGATGACAGCCGCGACTGGCGATAGATAGTTTGTCTCTCGGTAGTCGCTATTATTTTTGGATTTTACTGTGCTTACCATCAGGCATAGTGCTGACACTTTACTGTGTTACAATAAAAAAGCCTATATCTAGAATAATGTAGTTATAATTAGTCAAAGAGTTCTTACAATCGGATCAGTACTTCCGTACATTAATTCTTCTTATCTATACTAGTTTAATGATTGCGAATGTGAGTTAACACTATCGGCTGACGGTGAAGGAAAACATCGTGAGGAAACCTGAACCTGAGAAGTGGTCTTGTAGTACTACTGTATGTGGGAAAAATATAGAACTGTGGATTTCTCAGAGTTTAAAATCAACAATATGTCGTTGGCTGGCATACCCATACCTTCCTTCGGGAAGAGGCTTATGACCCTGCAGTGGGTCTCTTACAGGCTGATGATGATGATGAATGTGATTTTGTTTGATACGCTTGCACGTCTTAACTGCTCAACCAATCATTATGAAATTTTGCATACATGTTGTTAGAAATACAAAAATAGAGAGGTTATTTTTCATACAGAAAGAAATGTATTGTTACAAAGGGATAGATAAAATCTACTTAGCAAGAGCGAAGCTGCGCGCAAGTAAATCTTTTTATAGATCTAAGAAAATTATTTTGTTGTTTTAATATATCACGTTACATAATATAATTTTTCTACTAAATAAAATTTCGTATAACTTATTAAAAATTTTTGTATTTAAAAAAAAATACCAACAAATAATAACTATGTTATTTGCTTTTTAAAGAAACACCATCATAAATACGAATTCTGCCAGTGCCATTTGCTTAGTAAGTTCATTAATCGAAACCTTAACTTTCCTTATTTTACCAAAGAGATGGTAAAACTCCCAGTAAAAAGTTTGACATACAAAAATAAATTCTGAATTTAAAGACAGGTTACAAACAAGTACAGCAAAAAGATACAACACTAAAAACGGTTTTTGTCAAAAATATTGTACTAGCAAAATAGACTTACAAATTGTACATATAAGAAAATGTAAGTTTAATTTAACGATCGCTAGTTAACTTTATAATTCCTAAGTATAAAAACACAAATATCTCAAAATAGATATAATATGTACACGAGTATATATAACAACAGCGCACGATTTCAAAGAAATTCAGTTTAATTGTTGCGCATAAATAAAGTTTTTAAATTAATAATGTATATTTAAGACCGAATTTTAACCGCTAATAAAATAATAATAAAGGAAGCGGCTACTGAAAAACATTTTTGATAAATATTAATACTAATTTTATAACACTCGCTCGAACAATAATTTTAATTGAAACTTGTACCGTAATTAAATTTTTTTGCTCTTTTTTTATTCAATGTAATTTTTTCAATTTTTACATTATAATTATTTATTTAAAATACGCGCGTATATTACTCACAATCTTACAGTGAAGTCATATTATCAGCAATCAGCGGGCTTAGCTGATATTTATCAGCGGATATATATCCTGAAACTCCACAACATATATCAAATCAAATTAAAAAATACTTTATTCAGTTTAGGCCCTAATGAGGCGCTTATGAATATCAAAACTACCACCGGTTCGGAAAACATCCCAGTAATCGAGAAGAACCAGCAAGAAACTCGATCGGGTACATCTTTTTAACATATCATTATCATTATATATGAATTTTGTAATTGGATTTTAAATCATTTCAAATGAAATCAAAATCACTTTATTCAATTTAGGCCCTAAGAAGGCACTCATGAACGTCAAACTTACTAACCACCGGTTCGGAAAACAACCCAGTCATCGAGAAGAACCGGCAAGGTTTATCTTTCTAACAAATATATATAATATTTACAATAATATTAGACTATGACAATATATTATGTAAAATAAAATGAATAAAATAATATTAAACACTTTGAGTTCGTGTTTTTTAAGGCGGTTCGTTATCCTTTAAAAAAAGTTTTATTATACTCATATATTCAGATGTTGTTACTCTCATAATAGAGTTAGCGTCTATATGAATACATAAAAATTGCCCGCGGTTTCGCTCGCTTTTGTTTCTCGAACTGACTACGCTATTGGCCTAGCAAGGCCTTAAGGCTTAAGATTAACAGCTTCACCGGACTACTCGCACTTAAGGCACATCCGCTTTTATTTAAACAGACAACCTCAAGGGTGCACGGCACACTTAGGCTTGGGCTGTTGCCTAATTCATGCAAATCGCCACCTAATTGAGCTAACCTAAGCTACATATTCATAAGTATATGAGTTTGTGACATATATATGTGTACCAAGCATGTATACCTCAATAACTCTGATATATGTATTTTGTGTCGGTTAAAGTTTCGCTCGCGTTAATGTACTAAAAACACGTATATATTGATTAAGTAATCTATATAAAAAAAAACTGACGTGTCTGTTTGTAATGTCAAAATAATTGCTTTTTAATAAATAGCTATGAAGGCCCATAGAGAAGTAAAGCAAAACAAAAAAAAAATCTCGTCTGCTCCCGTCTAATCGTCTAATCCCTGAAAGAGTTAGATCGATTTTGACGGGAGAAAGCTGATGATATAAGGAGAAACTTAAGGTGATTTTATCTTAGAAAAAACCCGAGTAAATGCTTCGGCAGTATCCATCACCATATGCACCCCACGCGCGGCTAAACTGAACATTTTTTTTGTTTTTGCTAAACTCCATTCGGACGAATTTTTATTTTTTATTTCATAATTGGCAAACGAACCGGTGGGTCACCTGCTGTTAAGTGATCACCACCGTCCATGGACACTAACAACACCAGAGGAATCGCAAGTGCGTTGCCACCTTTTGAGGGAAAAGGATTAGGGGAGGGAGAGGGAGGGAAGGCGATGGGAGGGGAGGTGGGCCTTCGGCTCTCTCACTGACCGAACGAAACGCAACAATGGCAAGCACTGTTACTTCACGTCGGTCTTCTATGAGAGGGTGGTACTACCCCGGGTGAGCCGACCCATTCATGCTTAAACCAGTAATAGTTTCAGCGTGGCTCTACCACCATTGAAAAATAGGTAGTGGACAATATTTAGCTACGAAATAAACGTAAAACAATTATATTAACTCGGTTAAAATAATCATTTCAACGACCCGTAATATAAAACACCGAACCGCGTAGTAGAAATTGATATATTTAGTAGTAAAACACAAACGCAACAGACAACATTTGAAAGGCTTCAATGACGCGAGGCATGTAAAACGCTATACTGAGCTGCCTCTACTAACTTCCGAATGATATATTAAAACAGGTATAGATTAATATATTATATAGAACCTTCAATGTGACTGAGAACATATTAACAAGTTTTTTAAAAGAGCACAGATATGGTACAAATACTTTTTCTTTAAACTTTATTTTTGGCAACCAATCTTTTAGATTATTACTGGCATTGTCGAGTAGTTAACAGTATTACAAGTTCTTCTATTTTATTTTTGGCAACCAGTCTTCTAGTAGACTATTACTGCCATTGTCAAGTGAGTATCGATATTACAAGTTTCTTGATATAATTACAATGAACTAACAAGATGGTGGCCATTGATCCGTTTATGGAAGTATTATTATTAATTTATTTTATTATTAAGAGGTAAATTGCTAATGCCACTGCTGAATATCAGTCTGAATTGAAGGATCTTTTAAAAACTGCCAAGCAAGAAAAAAATAAAAAAACTCTTAAAACCATTACCTAAACCTGAAGATAATAATTGATGCATAAAGTCAAACATTTCAATTAAATTGATTTGTTTATATATTTGTTTTCTTTTATTTTATCATCTAGGAACGTATCCCCTATAATTCCATATAAATTACCATTCCATATTCACAGTTTCTGTCCGGTGAAGCTGTTAAGACCTTGCAAGGTCAATAGCGTAATCAGTTCGAAAAGTTTCTGTTTCGCGGCATATTTACGGAACATATTCCTCGTGAATAAAGAGTTTTTACTGTAGTACATGAAAAAAAATCATTACTAGTAATCATCCTTTAGTACGTATACATAGTATCGCGGACATTTTTGTGGGAATTTTCAAAAATACAATTCCTTTATACATTATTTTGACGTAGCTCCTAAAGTTTAGCCAACACTACGATTGTAAGCTACCGAAAATTCTACAATTTCATTAAAATACATCGATTTTTCTCAACTATACATAAATATAATGTACTATCTATATATCATCATATATATTAATACGTGTAGCCTAAACTTTGTATCCCTTTTTAACGGAATTGGGCGAACGGATGAACGTGAAATTTGGCATAGTTAAAGTTTATATGGAGGAGAAGTGCAGAAAGCTATTTATTTTGTATAAAATGCATTAGAAGTACATTAAATTAATTAAAATATGCATTACTCACACTACTGCTTCAATTTTACACAACATATACATACATGTAAATAAAAAAGACATTTTGACATCTGTCAATAAAGGACTTCAAAAAAGATTATGAAGGAGATTGCTATGCTCGACTATATGTATTATTTTACTTTTACGTTCCAATTCCCCTTTTTCATTCTACATTCAACAATGATATTATAACATTAAAAACTTTAAAAAATCAATAAACTATGGTCGAATGTGGACCACTGGGCGCCCACTAGTAGGTATAAATAGGTAGTGGTAAAGCTGTCAAGAACATCTTGTCTGTTTGTCAGCCGTTTTTCTTCATTCTTTTTTTTTTGTTTTGTAGCTATCGATGAGCTTTAGTGTTATCAATTGGAAAAACAGGAAAAAGTTTTTTCCTTGATGGTCGAAATTCAACCACTAGACGTGCACTTGTACAAATAAGAAATTCTCTAAGCTATACCCAAATCTGTCGTGTAGTTTAGAACTAAGGGAAGGGAACACACAGACAGACACGAAAAACTTTCTAATTTTTATTCAAATTTATCTTTATAGAAGTCGATATAATTATTCTGAATCGAATTTTAAAGATCTCTATTCTACTAGATTAGATTCTATTAGATTTTTTACTCATAAGAAAATATTCTAACAATGGAACTAGTAATCACGTTTAAAATTAAAACAACTCTTCTACTGTGTTTTAGTGTCTTTTAATCCTGTTTTTCTGGTTCCGACACAAGTAAGAACAATCCCTTTTGCCAAAGTACCTACCGTCTCGTCGCGTAGACATTTCCACGCTCTGGTTCTTTTACTCTTAAGGTTGTAAAGAAGACGTTTTTGAGTTACGAAATACGTTTGCCGCTGACGACGAATGATAATAATATATACTAATATCATAAAGAGGTAAATTGTGTAAGTTTCGATGTCCGGGGTAATCTACGGTACTAATGATCCGATTTTGAAAATTCTTTCCCTGTTAGTAAGGCATACTATCCCTAAGGGCTATAGAGTTTTATAAATCTTTATATTCAATAATCAATCACAATAAATGCAATTGAATTCGGAAAAAATTCTATAATATAGCGTACGCTGCTTGAACGGTTTGAAAGAAACGAGTAAAGTATACTGCAAAAGTATTAATTACTTTGAACTTTCCCAAAAAACACAATATATCTAAGTTTAATATCTCAGCCAAAACGATACGTTTTTATATTGAAAGTAAAATAGATTTTTCAAAATTAACTTAAGATACTGATCTCAGGTATATTTTACATTTTTTTTTTAATAAAAACAAATAACTAAATCAGAATGGAATGGATAAAGTGTACTTTAATTCAAATAATGGAGTCACTAAATTTACGCAGTAAAAAATCGAGTCAAATGGATTACGTTCGGAAAAAATCTATTACCAATAATACACTGGAGCAGCTGATAACTTTGTTTCAGTAACGCTTGATTGTGCCTGGAATATGATCTAAAATTGCAAGTTCAAAACTGACATTTAATCATTTTGCCCTTAAAAATACTTAATTAGAAAGCCAGTTTCGAAAATTCGTTCTTCGGGCTATAACAGTATAAATCTTTAAAAAAAATTAAGGAAATTATTCCTTCAATCTTTCCGTTACATATTTAGAATAGGTTTTACTCGTCAAAATCATCTATATATTAATACGTGAAGCCTAATCTTTGTATCCCTTTTTAACGGAATTGGGCGAACGGATGAACGTGAAACTTAGCATAGTTAAAGTTTATATGGAGGAGAAGTGCAGAAAGAAGTGCAGATTTTTTTTTATATAAAATGCATTACAAGTATATTAAATAAAATAAAATATGCATTACTCACACTACTGCTTCAATTTTACACAACATATACACACATGTAAATAAAAAAGACATTTTGACATCTGTCAATAATGGACTTCAAAAAAGGTTGTGAAGGAGGTTGCTATGCTCGACTGTATGTATTATTTTACTCTTACGTTCCAACTACTCTTTTTCATTCTATATTCTACAATGATATTATAACATAATACCCTTTGACAAAAGAACCCTAATAAAATTCAAACTTTAAAAAATCAATGAACTATGGTCGAATGTCGATCTCTGGGCGCCCACTAGTAGATATAATTACATAAGATCAGTATAATAATTATGATGACATACCGAATTACCTAATTCGATCGTGATTGCCACGAAGAGCTCGATTTATGTGATAATTTACACAAAGGTCGCCATTATGCAAACTCTATGTCGTAAACTATGAAATCGATTTATGCTCGCGCCATCACAGTATTTAGAATTGGAATGTTCAATTTTTGATTATGACCGTACGTTTTAATAATATATTGATAAAATAAAAATAAGAGTTAAACTTGATACTTATATTTTACAAGCTATGCCCGAGTCTCCGTAGGAACTTATATAAATAACTAGCGGGCCCAGTGACGTTTTCCCGCCCTGATAATAAAAAAAACCTTGACAAATTATATACCTAAACCTTTCCCAAGAATCAGTGTATCTACTGGTGAAAACCGCTCGAAAATACGTTCAGTAGTTTTTGAGTTTATCGCGAACAAACGGACAGACGTGGCAGAAAACGTTATTTTATATATACTATGTAATGATTTGCTAAATGTATGTATGTGCGCATCATATCAAAACGGCTACACCCATTTGGATAATTATTTTATTTGTTGTGTTTGTAATAATAGTAATATGTAAGGACAAGGTTTGTTTTACGGAAAAATGAAAAAAATGACATACATATAATGAAGTGAGTGACTGAGTCAGATAGGAGAGAGTATCATGAAAAATATTGACAGAAATGACGGATTGAGATTCATTTACCATTTTATTTTAATACGTGGCAGTACTGTAAAGAGATGTGTGTTCATTGTTTCGACAGTACATCCGCGTGAAGCAGGGACGGCAATATAGTTTATTTTAATAAACAAAGATAGCAACGTTATAGAAAAGTAGAGCCTGTGTTGAAATATGTACGCATACCAATTTTCATCAATTTACAAAAACTACGACTCGTCAATTAAAAAAATTTTTTTTTTTAATAATTCATTGTTATTAAAAACAGTGTACTTTTCTAAGTGTTACATACTATTAATTATATTAATAGACGTTTGCATCGGAAGTATAACGAATATACATAAATAAATACTCTCATAACATACTCGGCGATGTTATGAGCAAAACACTGTTTCTATTTTTTTTACCCAAAAAAAAAACAAACTCAAACAAAAAAAAAGAAAGTCGGTTCACAAAAGTAGAGACTGGTACTGAACTGTTTTTTTTTTGTCTATTTATGTATAAAAGATATAGTTTTAGTTATACTAATGATATTTAGTAATCGAAATTCGACCATAATTCTTCAATTTTCCACGTTCAATATTAAGTATTTTCCTGTATTTTTATTGTTAACACGTTAATGCCTAATAATTTAAAAAAATATATGCGTTGTCAAACTGTGACAATTTTATATTTGCCTATAAATGCCTATATATTCATAATAATATTGATATCTCTTTTATAGTATGGTTACCCTACAAACCGGTGACCCTGCTACGCTCCCACCCAATCACGGATCGCGATTGGTCAGTTACGACTTTCGCGCGCAATTGAGTTATTTTTATGGTTCGGCCTGACGAAACATTCAATTTTATGACCACCATAGCTATCACGTACGCAAGTCTCGTAAACAAATATCTAATAATAACGTGTCATCAGTACATATAGCTAATGCTGCGTGTTTATTGTCGTCAACGTTGTGTATTTTTATTTGACCTATTTACAAAATTATTTAAAAGTTTTCCAGGAATTATTGTAAAATGTAAAATTTTAATTTCACACTTTAGAATGATGTATATACGTTTATATGTAGCTATTCTCGCGACTTCGTCCGCGTGGAATAGGTAATTTATGACAACGCTAACACGCAGCAAAACCTCTTAAAAGAAAAAAAAACATTCTTCATTGGTGCTTCGCTCCTACTGGTCTTAACGTACTGATATAGTCTATAGCATTACCTTGATAAATGAGCTATCTAACAGTGAATGAATTTTTCAAATCGGATTAGTAGTTCCTGAGATCAGCGCGTTTAAAACAAACTAACCCTCCAAATTTTTAATATGAGTATAGATAGAAAAGAAAAACTAAACAATATACATATTAATACGTCACGGTTCGCAAATTCTTCAATGTAGTCATGGTCTCTGGGTACCTAATTCGAATCTTCTCATGACTACGAACAATTTTTATTGGTTTATAAAAAAAAAAACATGAATCATTAAAGCGTCGCTTGGTAGTTTTTGCTCAGTTGCAGCTAAGCAATGTCTAGCACTGAATTTAAATAGAATCTATATACACTTAATGCAAATCTTAACGAACGACAGACAGCAAAAACTATCACGTTTAAAAACTTCACCCTTAAGAACGGTTAAATAGGGGGTTAAAATAGGAAGATTTATCGGTAGCACCAACAAGCACCATTTAAAAGTTATTAAAGTCATAACACATTAACCGTGCCTAAATGATCCCATCGAAAAGTCGGCATCGTTATATTGTATGCGTTAACATTATCAGTTGATGTTAGGACTCCAATTTACGTAGAGAATGTAAGTCAGAAAGTACGCTACATGAGAACGAAATCATGACTCGCCGTAGTACACACGGGTCAAGGGCGAGTTGACCACCTGACGAGAATCAAACGTTCCGGAGAAGGACCGAACTGTATATGCCTATGTCAGTGAGGCGCCATAGTTATGCACCTTTCGTGCTTAACACGGGATTTATTTCCTTATTAACCTACCAGTAATTATTTTTTTTAATTAAGCTGAATGAAACCTAGAGACAATTAGTAGAAAATATAAAATCGATTAAAATTAAAACAACAAAAATTGTCTATGGAAAAATAACGATACTCATTCATCCTTATATTGACGAAATAGCTCTAGTCTATTGAATCGATAGCATTTTAACCGCATTATTAAATATTTAAATATCAGATTGACAATGGCGGACTAAAAAATATAATATAGTACCCGGCATTTGAATTGGCACGTCGCGGTGAAGACAGAGACGTCCGACTAAGATCGAGTGTGTAGAGCGTTCTCTCTTTCTATCATACAGCGCAATGACTGCGATAGACAAAGATAACGCTATTAGAGACAAAGATACGCGACTATTTCGGTCTTATTCTCGATGTGCCAAATCAAAAGGCGGATACTGTAGTTGTTGATATATATATTTACCTACACAATTTAAAGTGTCAATGAAGGTTATTTACCCTTTAAGGTATGAAACCCACTCCCCTCACTTAATGAAAACAATTCGAATGTGTCACAACTTCCTAAGAAACACGATTCACGGCGTGGGTAATTCGATTCATCAGAATAGTATTGGAAAATATGAAAGTACTTATTGACATGACGATATAGGAAATGACGAGATTAGTAATTACATTTTTGCGATTTGTATTTTATGACTATTTTTTTTTTATTCCGATATAATTCCGTTTCAAGTAAAATTTTATATTTAATTCTCTTTGCTACTTTCAACGCTATTGTCTACTCTTCTACATGCTGAAAATATACAATATTCGCTTTCGTCCGCGACTTCGCTAATTTTAATATAGATTTGATGTCGAGTAAGTATAAAGGGAATGTATGAAAGGTCCCCCCCCCACATCCCTCGGTAATTTTTTTCGGGAAGAAATATATACCCTATGTCCTTTTCTGTACCCCTGCCAACGATTACCTAAAACACATCACATTCGCATTTATGATATTAATAAGGGCTAAGTATTGTAAATTTTATGTTGAAATTATAATAAATGAAAATTATTAAAAGAACAATTCCATAACAGAGTACTGTTAGATTGAATAAGTATCAAATTATATCACTGCAAAGAATATTTACATCGATTTTTTACATTTGATTAAAAAAAAATAAAAAAAGTTAAAAACAACAAAAAAAAACACCGGTGACCCAAACCAAGTGATTTACATAGAATAAATACACAAATGTTTTTTTTTTTTTATTTGAATATCTCCTAAGCCTTTACGAATTTATTTTGTGAACATACTAGCCGAAATGTATTATTTTTTCTTAAATATTTTTTAGTACTGCCCGTTATGTTTTTTAATACATTTAGGATATAATCCTTATTCGTTACATATACAAAATCGCGTTTAAAGATAAAATTATTGACGAAAGTCATAAATAATTCCACCGATTCGATAAACAAGAAACGGTAACCGATTTCAAAATCAAAACATTATTTTTGACAATAAGTATAGTGCATTCTCAAGGTTAACGAGATATCAATGAAAACGATAAATGATAACTCGGTTATCTGTATACACCGTTGGTAAACGCTGATATTATTACGATAAGTAATTTATATATTATATCCAATTACTTCTATATTTTCACTAGACTTCTAGTCTGGAATAAGAGCCGTCGGAATTCAAAGGGTTAATTGTGGTGACAGGCGTGGGCGTTAGGGCATTTAATTTTACATGTATTGTTAAAGCCCATTACAGTTTTCCAAGAAACTGTCTATCTGTTGTAGAATGTTAATATATTTACACATAAATAATTAATTTTCTGATCTGAAAACTATAGACGGCTAAAAAACAAAAGACACAACAGGGTTTTATTTTTTTTTTTTCGAACTGGCTACGATTTTGGCTTAGCAAGTAACAACTTCATCGGACTACATAACAAGGTTTTTGTACCTTGCCGATATCCTTACTAATCTTATAGACTAGCTTTTGCTCGCGGCTTACATTTACAAATATGTTTTTGAAGTTATACTTCTTTTGGCGCGTTAGGGAAAAATGATGAAATTTTTTACGTTGCGCGCGCACACCGTCACGAAAAACCGACACCCTCAAGTTACCTATAGTCAACTTTTTCTATTGTTAGTGTCGTTTTTTCTACAAACATAGAAAATAAGGCGAAAGATAAAAATTCTGAAAGGATTTTATCTTGTTACGCCAAAGAAGTATAACTTCTAACGCGTGTACATAAGTACACAGACACTTTTTTGTTTGTTTGCTTGCTTGTTACGCTTTCTCGCCTTATTTATACAACCGATCATCATGTAAGTTTACAAACACGTACAGTAGAAGTACAGAATAGTAAAATTTACCTAACTGCAAGCGAATCCGCGGGCAAAAGCTAGTTACACATAAATAATGAATATCCGATCTCATCAAAACCAAAGACCGTGGCGGTTAAGGACACAAAAGAAACGAAAGAGTCTTCGTTCCACGAAGAAATATAACTTCAATAAATAATCAATGATATGTGACGCGTTAAACTAATTCCGAAACTATTTACGTATATGACTTTCACGCGACAGTTAGTAGATACTCGACAGTCGTCGGAAGGAAACGGTTACAAGGTCCTAGACAGCACAAACTACACATTACTAAAAAGGTGAACGTGAATTAAAAACACTTCGGGACCTGCTTGTGCTCCGAGAAAATCACAACTTTTAAATACGGAATCGTAATTTGAGGAAATCTGCAAGCCTGGATGCAGTCGTTTCGTAAAACTATTGAATCGCCTCATCTCCGGTTTGCTCTTTCCTGATAGCAGCATATCTAAAATTCTTAACGATAATTATAAATATAAAAACAAAGCAAAAAAACTGAACTAAAAATAGTAAATCGTTATTTATTATCATTACATTCATATACTGATATGTATATAGTTAAATAATTATTGATGAAGTATTGCCAAACCTATAAAATTAAGTAACTCGAGTTAGCCCTTTTTACCGATAAACAACAGGCATCAAAGTTATCGTAGTATTATTAAACCACGGAAAAATAAATGTTCCAGAAATCGGGTTTTAAAAACCTCATAAAAGGACTCATTATTAAAAACCAGTATGGTCTGTTTACAGGTTTTGACTCGATTTGCATCAGAATGCATCAATGCCACAGCTAATACTACCAACTAATTTAATGAGTATTTTGACACCAAAGAGGTTAATGTTTGATTCATAACGAATCTGAAGCGCTTTATGTAATAAATATTGTATCAGTTGCATAGATAAGAAAGATCAACAACGGCAATCGAAATATTAATCACTGACTGTGGACCAAATACAGCGGTGGTCATATCTATATATTAATACGAGAAGCCCAAACTTTGTATCCCTTTTTGAGAGAAATGCGCGAACGGATGTACGTGAAACTTGGTATAATTAAAGTTTATATGGAGGAGAAGTGCAGAAAGCTATTTATTTTATATAAAATGCATTAGAAGTACATTAAATTAATTAAAATATGCATTACTCACACTACTGCTTCAATTTTACACAACACATGTGAATAAAAAAGACATTTTGACATCTGTCAATAAAGGACTTCAAAAAAGCTTGTGAAGGAGGTTGCTATGCTCGACTGTATGTATTATTTTACTCTTACGTTCCAATTACCGTATTTCATTCTACATTCAACTTTAAAAAATTAATGAATTATGGTCGAATGTCGACCACTGGGTGCCCACTAGTAATTAGAAACACTTCTTATGATTAAAGAAGGTATAACTTCAACGTACAAATGTTCGTAAAAAATATACACATTCAATAATTAATAATCATGCAATAATATAGCCACTCAAAAAAAAACATTAAATTAAATGCATAAAATATAAAACATATCTTACTTTTAATTACAAAATGAGTCTTACACATGTAGTTTATTTTCTGTTACTGGCCGCTTGGACGCCAATTAGAACCATTTTTAAAATGCAACCATAGCTCGTTCTTGTTTTTAAATTGGAGAATAACATTTCTTTTTTGGGTGTTTCTATTATTTTGGCGGCAATTAAAAATGTAATCTGAATTTTATTTTGTTCAAAATGGGAAAAAATAAAAGTTTTGACGCGTCAATTAGACAAATAATTGTTAATTTACATATAGAACATTAGTGGGCGTACAGAAGAATAGCTGAGCATTTAACTCGTTCTGTTAAGAAAGTTTTTAACGCAATTGATCATTATAAAACACATGGAACTGTTGAAAATGTTCTTAGAAAGGCTCGGCCAAGAAAAACCTCTCACAGAGCAGATACGCTAATCGTTCGTGTTGCTAAAAAAAGACCAAATTAAAGGCTCCAATCAAATTAAAAATGGAGGTTTTTCGCCTGATAACCCGAGAAACATCCCGCCAAGACTGATACGCCGAAGAATAGTGGAAGCTGAATTGTTTGGAAGAATCTCTCGAAAGGTTCTTACCAAGCAACAACGAAAGAAGCGATTATTATTCGCTAAAAAATATGTTAATTGGACAGTACGAGAATGGAAAAAAGTATTATTTTCAGATGAAACAAAAATAAATATGGCAAATGCCGATAGGAAGCGCTATGTTAGACGTCCTGTAAACAATGTTTTTAATTATAAATACACAAGGAGTATAGTCAAGTACGGTGGTGGTAACATTAAAGTTCGGGGGTGTTTTTCCGGATGCGGAGTTGGAGCCGTTCGGAAGATTGAAGGTACAATGGATCAATGGTAATACAAAAATATCTTAGAACACACACAGATTCCTTATTCGGACGATCATTTGCCTGTAACCTGGAACTTTCAGCATGACAATGACCCTAAACACACGGCCAATAGCGTCAAATGTTTCCTTAGCGAACAGCGTATATCCGTTTTGGACTGGCCAGCAAATAGTCCGGATTTAAACCCGGTAGAAAATCTCTCATATATTTTTAAAAAGAAAGTCTCAAACAAACGTAACACCAGTCAAAACGAACTATATGAATCATTTGTTGAAGCATGAAATTCAATCCCCCTAGAAAAATGTATGAAATTGATTGAATCAATGCCACGTCTGGAGTGCTGTTATTGAAAATAAGGAATACGCCACTAAATATTAATTATAATATATAATTAAATTGTTTTTAAAATTTTTTTGATGATGTTTCTAATTAGTTAACCATTATCGTTCATACCTGAAAACTGGTTTAAGTGTTTGTCCGTAATGTTATATTGAAACTCCTCTTGTGTAGTGGGATTTATATCGTTTTTCTAATAAATGATAAATCGTTGAACATATTGTTGTCCTATTTATTGTTTAATTTCAAAATAAAAACGATTGCGGTGAAGTATCTTACATAATGTCAAGGACCGTTGGTAGTGTTTCTAATTATATGAACACCACTGAATATGTCAAAAAAGAAACAAAAAAAAAGACCGAAATTTTACATCTAAAAATGTGTATATATAAACTATATTTTATGCAGTAAATTCTTTCATGAGTACTCGGGATACTTAAAGTCAATCCTATAATATGTGAAAACTATCATACACATACAAACATACGAGTACTAGGGAAACAGAACTTAAACTAATTTGAAACCAGTTAGACTATAAAAAATTTATTTACTTAGCGAAATAATAATAAAAGACTTCATTAGTGAAGTATTCATTATTTTTGTAGGTTTTTATTAGTTCAAAGATAATCTTAAAATATCTACTAAACACTGTACTAGGCACTACTCTGTAATATTCATACACATTAAGTAATTTAGCACAATTAAAGCCACTGCTATACTTATTAAAAGCAATGTACCTAAAGTAAAGTTATACCTGTGTCTCTGTGTGCTTTATTAAAACAATATATCTTATGTATGGAGGAATAGACTCTAAATAATTGTAAGTTTATATCAAATAAAGATATTTTGATAATTTTGTTTTAGATAAGGAACAAGTGTCAAAGAATTAAATAAACAAAATCGAAATCTATCCATTAACTTTCGCACAATGGTATATCTGTTGTATCTTTCATTTAAATATAAATTTAAAAAAAATATAATGTTTAAAGAAATACAAAACCTATATACAAACATTGATGAATCAGTTAACACTGAACTCCTATATATGACAATTTGTACTAGAAATATGTATTAAAAATTAACAAGTATATCAACAGACATGTCATAACTGACATCACCCTCACTAGATAAAGCTGACCATTGAAGACACAATTTAATAACATAATAGGCACTATAAGTGTATATTGTCTAATTGTTTGAATGGTATGAGTCATTAAATCCTTTAACTATTAAACATTTCAAGATTGAATTACAAATTAAAATTATAGGATTATGATTTCATAGTAAAATGTTGATATATGAGATTATACTCAACTAGATGCAATCAGTTTGACAAATTACCATGAAAGTTGTCACGAGTGAATGTATTTTTCAAAAACAGGGTTTATATATTATAGTTTTTTTTATAACTTGTAAACAATCATTATGAAAATTGGTATGTAGATATAGATAGATACATAAAAATAAAATTAAATATCAATTTTGCTACAACTTACCTAATTATTTACAAACACGTACACACCATACTAATGATGTTGCTATTAAGCAATGTTAATAATTAATCATTTTTCTACGCTTTTATGAATATTTTAATAAAAGAAACCATTGTGTTTCAAAGGCACTTGCTGTTGTAACCAATTAACCTACTCAGATGCATTGTGGTGTAAATGAGAAGTGATTGTTTGCCTATTATTGGGATAGTGTTTATGAATTGACCCACTCTATCCATATAATTGCACAAGAGAGACTAGAAAAATTAGAGGTATCAAAGAAATGGTTCATTAATGCCATTTAAACTGTAGAGCAGTATAGGGAAGTATATATCTTTGGAATAGACGGGCACATCAGTGTAGATTTGTTAATAAAAACATAATAATAGACACAGGCACTGATTCAATTAGTGCTTTGTTGAACAATAGCTAAAACCTATTGACTTTCTTCTTGTTTCAATATTTCATGGATATTATATGATTTATGTGGATTATTATTTACTTGCTTTTATTTATTAGATAGTTATTATCACTACATAGTATAAAACAAAGTCGCTTTCTCTGTCCCTATATCCCTATGTATGCTTAAATCTTTAAAACTAAGCAACGGATTTTGATGCGTTTTTTTTTAATAGATAGTGATTGAAGAAGTAGGTTTACATGTATAATAACATCCATTAAATAGTGGAGAAATACTGTTATTTTTGAGGTTTCCAATGTGATGTCGTAAATAATTACATAACGGATTCGATGCAGACAGCTAGTGAAAAGATAAACCAGATCGAGTTTCTTGCCAGTTCTTCTCGATGACTGTGTTGTTTTCAGAACCGGTGGTAGTTTTGACATTCATAAGTGCCTTCTCAGGGCCTAAATTGAATAAAGAGTATTTTGATTGGATTTATTTTTACCATTATTAGAAGTTTAATAATTTTTAGCTACCTTCTAAAATTATATCATTATTGATTCCCTTCTATGGAAGTGTCTAAATAAAATGAATAGATCCCTATCTGTCTCATCTCATAAAATTAGGTGAACAATTTCCACCATTAGCATGGACAAAAATGGACACTTTTTCTATACTTATATTATAAAGCTGAAGAGTTTATTCGCTTGAACGCTCTAATCTCAGGAACGTCTGGTCCGATTTAAGTAATAGAGTGTTAGAAAGTTCATTAATTGAGGAAGGCTATAGGTTATATATCATCACGCTAACACCAATAGGAGTGGAACACCAATGAGGGATGTTTCAAAATCGGAGTTAACATACATATGATTTATAAATATTTTCTACATAATCGAAGTCGCAAGTTAAAGTTTAAGCATTAGCCCAAAATAACTATTCCACCCAGACAAAGGCACAGGCAGAAGCTAGTTTACTATATGTCAATAGATAATTTATTTTATTTTTTAACACCTCCGTGTACTCACTTCATAAGCAGTTTGCATTTTATTAACATTTTCACACATTCTCCCATTTTGCAACCAAGCTTAGGTAATTTATTAGAAATAATTTTCCATGAACATATTTGAGTGTCAGATTTTTAAGCTGGTATTTTAAAGTATAATTACGTAATCAACTTCAATTAAACATATCCAAATCATACTAATTAGTTTTAAACAATTGCTTAGTCAATTCAACTTTGCTCTCAACTATATTTAATTAATTTTTCCAATTAAATTATGAATACTTGTCAAGAAATGTAAACATAAATATGAGATAAAAGTTTAATTTTTAACACTATCATAATTAATGAGACAGTTGCAAGCATAAATGCCCTGATAAAAATTGCTGATAACACTAGTGTAAACTTCCCAGACTTTTGGTTGATATTATGTAAATAATTATTTTTAGTACATTCCGATTTCAAACTCAATATGTGTTTATATGGACATGTACTCCTGACCATTATTTTAGACTTGACAGTTTATAATTCTCAATATATTGTCAACTTTAAAAATACTATTTAAAAAATAACTATTTAGTTTAATAGTTTTTTGTTAATATTTGTAAATTGGGTTTGGTCACATGTCACCCCAATGATTACCAACAAAATAAGTACATAGCCAATATTTTACCAATTTTTAAAGCCACACTTAACCACCCTGTAAAGCTTTCTTGCTTAGCTGAATAGTTACAAGAAATAATTATGTTGGATCATTAATGAGACATCTTTCTAAAGGCATTATATTTCTAATATTGCTATAGTAAATTACAATTAAAGACAAAATAACATGAGTTATATTATTTAATATTATTTCGAGATGTGTCATGAGATATAATAAACTTTATCATAAAATTAAATAAACCAAATTTGAAACACACAATTCTATATGAGGATTTGTGTCTATGTGAAATGATATAATAATAAATTGAGAAAACAGTGTATATGCAAAACAAACAAACACATACCTTGAATGAACTGTGCACTAATGTTTCATCGAGGTCAATAACCATACACTTTTTATGCATATCCTGATGTCTCACTGGTGGTAACAGAGGTCTTGGCGCATGGTCCGACATGACCAATAGCGGGGGCGAAGCCCTGCCATCGATACTATTTGTTCCATTCCCGCCGGGTGGACCTTTGCCACGGCCTCCACGCCAACAACACAATAACGATCGCAAGAATCCACCACTACCGTTCGACTTTTTGCTCCCCAAAGGGGTGGATCCTGACACCGGCGTCCCATCTCCCTCATTATGTTGACTGCCCAGGGATGACCCTAAAACAACCATCGTAAATGAACACAACACGTAAACAACCGCAGGTCACTTAGCACCCAAAACTATGTGAACTGGGCCTCTCAAGTAAAGACCACTTTCAAGGTTGCACTATGGGAATGTTAGCGCGTCCACACGTTCAAATTTGTTTACCTTAAACCTCACACACTAGACACAACACAGACAATAAGCCATGTCCTCTAAAGGTAGATTTAGCATTGATCACGATCAACAAATATTTACAGGTCGTGAGGGGGAAACACTGTACGGTCTAATTCGATGCCAGTAGGTAACAGGTGTAATTCGCCTGAGATTTACCTCTGTCGGATCCATAATTGTTTAATTGCTCGTCATCCCGTGACACCTGAGTTATAATGGACGATGCGTCCATTTAAACATTTGTTTTTAGCCCTAATACAAATGGCAACAGCGTTTTTGTAAAATGTTAACACCATAAAACTATTTTTTATCTCCCTTCTATCTTACAAAATGGCAGGCTCTTGGCAAATACCAACTTCAAATGCAGCCAACGTATAAAAAGTTCTGTTGGTCTTACATCTTCTTCTAATTTTCAGTTAATCTATAAGTTAAAAAGAGATGACAATATTCATAATATGTCACAAGTCGTAAAGTTGTTACAACTGTCAACACCCAAAATTAGTTTAGGTTACGTTCGAAAACATAAATTATTATAGCTACGAATTTGAAGTAATAATTAATAACAATTTTATTATTTACTTTTTGTTCGTAATTTATAAAAACAAAATATTTTTTGATTGTTTTGTAAATTATCCGCTAACTTAGCTTCAAAAGCCATGGTCAAACTGTCACTGAATAAAAAAGTTAAAGCGTTTTAAGGGTGCATTCATATGTTACATATAACGTAGATTCATAAATTAATTTTTGTATGATTAAAATAACTGTATCATTACTTCATATCTTAACAACTTTTCAACATAATCAGGAATCAATATTTTTTTGTGGCATCTTCATCGTGCTAATAGTGCTCATCAACGCGTGTCGATAAAACTTACGACTTTAAAATTTGAATTTTTTGTAAAAAAAATTAATTTTTTCGTATATGTTCCGTATTCGTAAGAAAAAAAAATAGCAATATGACAAATGTGTATAATTCGTTTTTGAAATTTATTAAATTGTATTTTCTGGAGTTAGTGTTATTTAATACTACATTTCTTGATTTGGTTATTTTGTATGTAATTTAACAACGGGGAACATGAAATTAGAATCACCATATAACACTGGAACATATACGACCTGCCATTATTTACAACTTTCTCACTATTAAGCACCATTCTGCTGTAACATGCATGCACTTTGAGCATCAGACAAAATATTTGTGGCATGACTAGAAGTCATGTGACATTTGCATAATTCTATATAAACATACGTTACATTTAATATAAACAAAATGATTCAATTTTTGTATTTTATATACTTTTCGATGTATTGAATATAATTTTCTGGTACAATATATACAATTAATCTCGATTTTACTCCATTGAGCTTTTTGATAAGGGTAAGTACCAATAAAAAAATACAAGTAGTGAAAATAAAAACATTTTAGTTCTTATAAATGGCTTAGTCCAGTTGAATATTTAAAACTTATTCTCATGAACAAAGGCGCTGCCGTCATTTAATGTGCTGGATATAAATTAAATCCAAGTAAAAACTTTCCGAATTATTATAGATATGCAATTGTTTATTCTTCCATTTATATTTGTTGTTACTAACGATTTACTTAACTTTTATATTATTCGATACACGGACTACTTTTACCAACGTTGTTTCTCGACATATATATATTTACTACGCCCTAATCGATGAAAGTAGGGATAATCGATGTTAGAAAACATCGATAGAAAAATATCATTGTCTAAAAACATCGATGTTTAATCTAGCAGATAAAACTGTTTATTCTATTTATTAAATGTGTTTATTGTTATTGAAGATAAAATATAAGAAAAAAAATTATCATTCTTTATATTCTTAGGCACACTCTGTAAAGAAACTAATTCTGTAAAATGTATTCCATTTAATCTGTTCTATTATTGATATAGCTTTGGAAAAAGTCTTTCTGAAGCTGTTCCTTTACCTTTTTTCCTTAGGAAATGCAAAGAAATAACTATTCGTTCGGCTTATTTCAATTGCGTTAATCAGTATCATCTAGTGTAAAATAGTTAAAGTTGATAGTTAACTATTCCCTAGCTACTAATACATCCGAAGCTAGATGGCCCTAAAGAATATATTGACATTTCGATATTTGATTCTCTTAACATTGATGTGTCGACGTTATTGAAGTCAAAAGAACGAAGCTTTTCAGCTAAACATCGACGTTTAATTAACGTTGATAAATATCGAATATCCCTTGTTGAAAGTAGGAACCAGAGACAAAATTTGGTTTGGTAGAAACTAACACAGACTAATAGTCGTACAAGTAGAAACTGTCAAAGGAGTCAAAACTCTGGGCAAAATGCCGTGAAAATGCTGCGTCAAGTGGGATAACTATTATTTTTACTTATAAAACTCATATTGGTTATTAACGAACATACGCAAAACAAAACGTTTATAGGTGACCAGTTTATAAACTAGAAATAACAGACAGTATGTCGTACAGTGACCCAGGACCGCTTCCAGCCAGGTGGCTGAAATGCCCAAGAAAAGCTACAGGCTTACTTGTTGATAAGTTTTTAGCGTTTAAAACTCCGTTAGGGCCTCAGTTCAATGAAAAAGTTCCTGAAGGAAATCGTTTTACGCCGTCTATGTTGTTTGCTTATATGAAAAGCCTGAAGGTGAGTTCTAATTGTTTACGTTTATAATATATAACATAGCATAGCATTTGACATACATACTCGACTTCGTAAACTATCCTCAAATTTAAATTTTGTTGGCAAAGAAATTGCTATGATATATAATTAAATGCATATACGGCTCTTCGATTAAAAATCAATCATACGTATCGAAATAACCAATGATTTAGATATATTCTTACTACTCCTTATAGATATGCCAATAGTATAGATAAAATACAATTGTAACAGGACTGTTTTTTTTTCGAACTGACTACGCTATTGACCTAGCAAGTTCCTAACAGCTTCACAGGACTACTAAGGCGAGTGCGAGGCACCCAGAAGATTATTGGCCTAGGAAGGTCTTAACAGCTTCACCAGAGTTGTTCTATTATCTAAATATTATTTAACAAAACTATTTGATAGTGAAAACAATTCTTTTTTTCGAACTGACTGCACTGTTAGCCTGGTAAGGCTGTTACAGTATTACTGGAGCGTTAACCATTAATACTGTAGTATTAATATTATTTGATAGACAGTAAGTACTACAGTACAGTTAATTATACACTTTTCATTATTTGAAGAAATGATTAGGTAGAAAATTGGATAAAAAAACATTCATTCAAGCTCTAATAATTAGGAGAATTGATGGGTACATCTGTTATATCTTTGTAATAATATTTTTATTACTTTTAGGTAAAACTAGGGCTTTGGATAGATCTGACGAATACTAGTCGATTTTATAACAAGAGTGAAATTGAAGAGAAAGATTGTAAATACATGAAACTGCAATGTAGAGGCCATGGAGAAACACCAAGCCCTGAACAGACTAGGTAATATTTTACGAATATGTTTATTATGTTTTTTTAAATGTATTTATTTATGTTTACTGGGTAAAGTCTGTATAACAAAACTTGAAGGACCTAAAACTCTTATTCATTATAAAGAGTTTCCAATGTTACTTTTCTTTCTTCTATCCTTAATTTTTTTGCAGTGTTATCACTGTAAAGTTTTGCAACTGTTAAGACAGATGCGTGATGTTTTTAGTAACTGAGATAAAAGATTCCTAGTACCATGTTCAAGTGTAATCTGGCTGTTTAGACCTTAGATGGCTTTCTTAGAAATTACACACTTCAAAGATTTGATTGTGCCTCTTATAAACTGATTTACTCATTTGGTTGACACAGACCTAGGTTGTGTATTTTTTTTTTTTTTTTTTATATCATAGGTGGCAAACGAACAGGTGGGTCACCTGATGTTAAGTGATCACCACCGTCCATGGACACTCACAACCCCAGAGGGGTCGCAAGTACGTTACTACCCTTTGGGGGGAAGGGCGAAAGGAGGGAGATGGGCCTCCGGCGCTCTCACTGACCGAACGAAACGCAACAATGCAAGCACTGTTACTTCACGTCGGTTTTCTATGAGAGGGTGGTACTACCCCGGACGAGCCGACCCATTCATGCTGAAACCAGTAATAGCTTCAGCATGGCTCTACCACCATAATATTACTTTCTATCAGTTGACTTTTTTCTCAAGTGTGGTAGAGCCTTTGAATGGTATGGCTGAATGGGTACTACTGTCATACCTATATATAGCTTGTGTTATTATGGTCTGGTTTGCTACTTAACTTATCTATAATGACTGGCTTCAGTATTGTAGTCCTGTTGAAGTTATTTACACATAACTATAGTCTGCAGTAAGCACTTAATATTATGTGGAATTAATGTCTGTTTGCTACTACATAATAATCTAAACTGGTATTGTTTACTGAAATGGAATATATAGGACCATGTTTCAGAAAGTGGTCCATTCATCTTTTGTGCTATGGGATAATCTGTTTTGTTAACTATTTATGAACATAGTAGTCAAACACAGTTATATCTTTTCTTGTTTTCCTAAAATGGATATAAATTTCTTTAAAAATGGAAAATGCATACTTAAGTTCTTTATTAACCTACATATATTGGTATTATAAGAGGTGATCGCAAGTATTTTAAAACAATCACAAATATTAATTTATGTCTCATTTATAAATATAAATCCATTACTAAAATACATCTGGTATATGTGATATCAATAGTTAAACTTGCCAATATTTTAGGACATTAATTAGGTTGATTTAGGACAGTACAACTATTTAATACATTGTTTTTTGCATTCCTAATTTGTACGATTTTAATTTAATGTGTTTGTCATTTATTGATAATATGATACAAAAGAGTATTAAACAAATATAGATTAAAATCTTGTCTTTTGTTGGATATAGATGTTATGATTTAATGAACTCTTTTAATTTTGTAATAATTGTTTATTAGGGAATTTATACAAAAGGTGGTCAAGTTTCTAAGTCAGAAACCCTTAGAAGTGGTTGGTGTACATTGTACACATGGCTTCAATAGGACGGGATTTCTTCTTGTCTCATATATGGTAGAGCAACTAGACTGGAGTGTTGATGCGGCTCTCCATGAGTTTGCAAAAGTTAGGTAAGGTATCTACTTCTCTTTAATTACATTTAATTTCGAATATAGAAGTAAAAAGTATTCTGTATAGGGATTAACCTGCATAAATACTATTTCGTATCTAATTAGTTACAAGATATGGCATAATTACTGAAATCAAGTGATCTTTACTTTCTTTCTACGTTTATCCTACTACTTTTGCTTCTAGTAATTGTACTTCTATGAGAATTTATAGACATACTAAAGTAATATTGGTAAAATTACAAAAACATTACAAATTAATTTTATTTAATTCCACCGTCCCCATTCCATCAGAGGACGACTAGACGCCGTGAGGGTTTCCACCCTTACGTGGTTGATATTCCCGTAATTCGCACGAAGCGATTTGCTTCCACATTCATTATACGTACGGCTAAGGAGTGGAATTCACTCCCGGCGTCTGTCTTCCCGTCATCTTATAACTTGGGAGTCTTCAAAAGTAGAGTGAACAGGCATCTAGTGGGTAAGCGCGATACATCGTCGGCCTCATCGTCACTTACCATCAGGTGAGATTGTGGCCAAGTGCGTACCTATTGAACATAAAAAAATATATATATATAAAAGCAAAGAATGATCATCAATAAGGTTTACTTAAAAAAAGAACAAAGTTTTATTGTTATTGGTTGATTTTGATTATATTCTTTAGTCTGTAATTGGATTTAAAGATTGTATTAGCGTTTTTTTAAAAAAAATTTTTGACTAAATTACTTTACTAAAACAGGAACCCTTATTGATTTAATTTCATAGGCAAAGTATAATATTATTATTTTTAGACCCCCAGGTATATATAAACAGGATTATATAGAAGAATTGTATAGACGTTATGGAGACATAGCAGATATTCCTTTTGCACCGAGTCGACCAGACTGGTGTGATGGTATGTAACTCATCCTTGAGATTTTTTTTACAAACAGATATAAATTGAATGACTTCAAATCAAATATATTTATTAATCGTTTTTCCAAGCATGTACAATATCATCAGCTTATAACCAAGACCAATATGGAAATTAGGTGTACAACTTTGTTTTTTTTCTTCTGGAATTAATAAGTTTTTGTAAAAAAAAGGTTAAACGTGTATTATTCAAAATGATTTCCGTTGCTTTTGCATATCTCTTCAGAAACTTTCGGATCCTATATTGATCACTTTTCGTTTTCTTCTTACGAGCGATAATGCTGATCCTCTAGGTTGTGTGCCATAGAACGAAACAAATGGAAGTTGGAAGAAGCGACGTTTGGGGAGTGCGGAGGGTGGGGTAACTAACACCTTCCATTTCAGAGTCTGCAAGTACTCGTATTTCTTTACCACTTTTGCTACGTGCGACCAGTATTGTCATGTTGGAGGATGACTTTGAATCATGCACATAGCCTTGAAGTTGCTTATCGTGTCACTTTTAGAGATTTTGTTAGTACTTCTTGCATTTAGCACGAATATTCATCTAGCAGTGCTTTCAATTCATCATCTTTGAATATTTTTTCTCTTCTGCCACCACGCTTATCTCAACCTTAAAATCACCACTTTTGAAACGTGCGGATCACTCACGGCACATTCTGTTTCGAGTGACTTTCCTATTTGTAAGCATTCGATAAGCCGCAACTGTAGTTTTTTTTTAAAGCAGAAACAGAAAATCATAGCTTCTCGCATATAACGAGAATTTGACTCGAAACCTAACATTCCAAATCGAGAATAATTTGGAAATGCAAACAAATTTCACCGATGCGGCGATGTCGACACGTTAACAGCGGTCTAAACTCAATTAGTGATATTTTTAATCTAGGTATTTCGACCAGCCCTGGCCGATGCAGCTATCTATCTAATAACGGCGGAAGGAAAGTTGTACACCTAATGATTATCTTTTGCGGTTTCGCTTGCGTTAATGTAGATTTGATCTATCAGTCGGGAAGATATATTTTTTTGTGGATGAGATGTGCTTTTATGCATTTCCGTACCCCGATAATGTGTACGCCAAATGTCGTCATGATCGCTCCAGTAGTTAGTTAAGGCGTATTCAGTAGTTAAGGCATAAAAGCATAACAAATAAACTAACTCACTTCTTTTTTTTTAATTTTTGGCTACCAATCTTCCATATTATTACTGCCATTGGATAATATTACAGGTATCTTGTGATAATATAAATGTTCTAATAAGGTGGTGGCCCCTTGTCAGAACTTTCCAGAGAGTTTTTGTGGCATCTCAGAATTAATGCTCCATGGTATTATTTTCCATCCATTTCACTTGTGCATAATAACCGAACTATATTACGTAATATGCCACCAATATTACAAAAGAGTCAAATAATACAAGATTATTAATAAAATATAAAATCCACTATTACATCCACACTGTGCCTGATGGTAAGCACAGTACAATCCAAAAACAATGGCGACCACCGCCTGACACACGATCCATCGCCGGTCGCCGCTGTCATGCCGGCCTGCGAAAAGTTGGATATGCACAGGCTGATCCCGAAACGCGACCCGCAAAAGCGAATCAGTATGACAGACTTTTTCGCCATATACATGGTGGTTGCGACCCAGTCAGGCTGTAAAACCCTACCACCCCGCTGTCGCCATTGCTTCGTTCGTTATTCAACAGGGTGCACCACGTGCAGGTGAGGTTGGCTTGGATGTCTCAAGTCTTATATGTTATTTGACACCCCTTACACCCCTACCTACCTCTAGCTTATTACAGGGATTATAAATGTAACCAAAGGATGCAGTGTCAAAACACGCTATCGCTGGATCTGTCATTCGCTATTGAGTTAATATTTGTTTTACAGAAGAAGAAGTTGATTTCGATGACGACACACCAAGTAATTCGCAAAATTCACAATCTTCTCAAAATAATGAATCACAGTAAGTTTTAATTTTTAAATCCCTTTGTAATTCAATAGGATCTTATTGTTTTTGTTTCTTTTGACAATTGAAAAGGAAACGTGTAAATTTGTTAACAATTGATGTACGTGGTTAATACTTATCAGCGGTAGGGAAATATTAAGCAATCAAAGTAGATAAAGTATTAAAAATTATGTTGCCATATGATACCCTCGACTGCGACATTTGTTATGTTGATTATAAAAATACTGTACTATTATTTAACAGATGGCTATAGTTTATAGTATTTATAAGTAAAAAACGAATCTTTGCTTGTGGCTTTGCCAACATTAAAGTAAATTTGGCCAATCCCTTGGGCACAGCCCTTTTTTCTGAGTTTCAACTTGTATGCACAATTTTATGACAATCGTCGTTAAGTAGTTAAGGTATGAAGGCGTAACAAACAAGTAAACTCACATTAGCATTTATAATATTTGTTAGGACTAGTCGATACCCGCGACCTCATTTGTGTTGTTAATTATCATTTTAAAAAATGGTGTAGAGAGAAAAACACATAAAATAAATTTTAATTTTAAAATATAATTTTCTTATATATTTTCTTTAGTCTTTTGTAGTGCTTATAAAAAACTTATTACAATTTTATATTAAACTAAGATATCATGATATTTGATGGGACCCAGATTTTTTTCCATTTTATTTTCATGTATTAAAGAAACTCTTTCCTCATTATATAACGCTTATTTTTTTTACTAGCTCTGCTTACAGTTTAACTTCTTTGTTTAGTAACTAAATCGAAAAATTCCTAGAGGCACTGCCATCCAAGATTAATGTCATACCAAGTTTATAGTAGTTAAAAATAACAAAAGCAAAGCCCCTGTTTATTGTATCATGTGTCTTTCTTAGAGATTTCGTTATGGAGCCTTTTGTAAACTAATAATGTAAGCAATAATAAAGGTAAACACTTACTGTAAATATTTAGTCTAATTATGAATGTATTTCTGAGAGATATTATTGTACTCTAAAGAGATATCACACTCTTTAAACACATGTATACGTATCATAGCGTTTGCACAGTACTAATTCCTTTTCGAACATGTTTTTTCTTAAATTCCTATTACTGTTATGGCCATTTACTTATTATAAATAGTGTTATGAGAAAAAAAAATTATACTCGCGTTATAAGTATAAGTCGTATAAGTTCGCGTGGAATAGTTACTTTGGGCAAACGCTAACACGCAGCGGAAGGTCTCAATAGGAAAAAAATCGGATTTTGAAACATTCATTGGTGCTCCGCTCCTATTGGTCTTAGCGTGATGATATATAACCTTCGTCGACAATTGAGCTGTATAACATTGAAAGAATTTCTCAAATCGGACCAATAGTTCCATAGACTACAACGTCACAAACGTCAACGTCAAGAGACATTTAAGCAGGCCTGCGTGGCTATTAAGCGCTCTGATTGGTGGAGCACCGCCAGCGTCGGGCGAGCTACCCCGGGTCCGTATATGCAAGACCCGGAGCGTGGACAATTCAGACGCGGGCGGCATAGAGAGCAGTCGTCATAATAATAGTAACCGCGTAATAAAATCATCGTTAATAGTAATTGAATAGATAGTGAATAGCCTGTTTTGAACGAGTCGGCAATACGAGCACATCCTTCGCTGCTCTACTAATAACAAATCTTTTTTTGCGAGAAAACCTCATCGTTCTTCAAGTTCAACTTCGGAATCAGCAAATCATCGCTATAGTTGTGAGTCATTCGGAGGTGGCTCACAATTTATAATAGACAAAATTAATATGATTTAATTAGTCGCTGTTTTTTTTTTAATATTAGGTTCCACGCGGACAGAGTCGCGGGTACAGTTAGTATCTAATAGGCACATGTAGAGTGAGTTCCAATAATTATATTGTACTGGTACTTGATACAGTATTGAGGTATGTTTTTTTATTCAGTCACAAACACAAAGGTAAAGGTAAACGTGAGACGACACATAAGAAGGCAGTATTCATGCCCGGGGTCCACAGCGTGGAACCGTTCGACACTCAGCCAAGACTGAGGGAGGTTCAGCGTAAAACGCAAAAGTACTGCGATTGGAAGAGCACCGGGTTCCCGGGTTCGCAACCGGTCTCTATGGATAGAATGAATCTAAGGAAACTGCACGAGAAACCTTACAGGGTGTCGTGGAAAGCGGACGGTGTTAGGTGAGTAGTCGATGGCTGGTTTTAATTTTTATTACAGTAACGAAAACCGAGAATCGAAAAAAAAAACAAATATAAGCTCAAAGAAGTCTGTTGTAAGCGTTTAAACACTACAATTGGTTCGTAATAACGTCCCAGTAATTGAAAAGAACTGGCAAAAAACTTGATCGATTTTACTTATGTATTTTTTTTAATCTCTTGGTTAGGACTATAGAAATAATTGTTTTGAGGAAATGTACAGGAATGAATGTACATAATTTCCAGAGATCACTATTTGCGGTATTATAATAACTAATAATGTAATCATTCTTATGCAATGACTAATTAGTTATTGATGACGTCAATATTTTCCTGGTAATTTCTAGAAACTATCGAATTTATTTTTCATACTTTCTTGTAAATATTTTTATTAGAACTATACAATTCTTCATTTTTAGAAAACATACATAGATGAATGTCATTTCCAGCCATTACTATTATATCACTATATATAATAACTAGCGGGCCCGGCAGACGTTGTTCCGCCCTGATTATACAAAAATCCTGGACAAATTGTATACCAAAACGTTCCTCGTGAATCACTTTATCCACTGGTGAAAACCGCATTAAGAACCGTTCAGTAGTTTTTGAGTTTATCGCGAACAGACAGACAGACAGACGCGGTAGGGGACTTTGTTTTATGCTATGTAATGATAATAATAATCTTATAATAACAAATAATGTAATCATTCCTATGCAATGACTAATTAATTATTGATGAAGTCATTATTTTGCTGTTAATTATCCACTGTCCGTTATTATTATTAAAATGACAATGATCGGTTGGAGTTATCGCAAAGAAGAGTACTTCATATTGCTCATACTCAAAATCATGATATTAATTTCGTATATTTATTTACTTATTGCGTCATTGTAATAACAAAGCTGCCAATTACCCAACAGCAGAATAACTGACAAGAGTTTATAACTACAATTGTTATAACATAACAGCTTAATTCGTTATCGATATATAGCATTTCTAACCAATTATAATCACAATCATTCTGATTATATTTCACCGTAGTTCCATACGTTTTAATAAAACAGTGGAACATTGTATGTTCACTACGTTACTTGTCTTTTTTGAAATGAAACTTCTTTAGGCGCATGAGGGTAAAAAATTTACAGATGTAAAGTCACGCAGGTATGCAACGGAAGTGACGTCATTTGCAGTAAACGCAGATTAAATAAATAAAAAAAAAATTTATTTTTTTTTTATTACAAAATGAGCTAAATCCAATTTGAGCCGTACCAAATATTTTATGTTATTTTTCAAGATTTTCAAATTTTGTACATGTAGAGATCATAACAAAATAACTGAAAACTTTATGAACGCCAAAATTTGAACATCGTTCTCAGTGTATAAACACTGGGAATTTAAAAAAAATAACATGCTATATGAATGATTTAAAATTTGATTTAACTCGTTTTGAAAAGTAATAACACATCATATATATTAAATACGTGAAGCCTAAACTTTGTATCCCTTTTTAACGGAATTGGGCGAACGGATGAACGTGAAATTTGGCATAGTTAAAATTTATATGGAGGAGAAGTGCAGAAAGCTATTTATTTTATATAAAATGCATTAGAAGTACATTAAATTAATTAAAATATGCATTACTCACACTACTGCTTCCATTTTACACAACATATACACACATGTAAATAAAAAAGACATTTTGATATCTGTCAATAAAGGACTTCAAAAAAGGTTGTGAAGGAGGTTGCTATGCTCGACTGTATTACTTTGTATTATTTTACTCTTACGTTCCAATTACCCTTTTTAATTCTACATTCTACAATGATATTATAACATAATACCCTTTGACAAAAGAACCCTAATAAAATTCAAACTTCAAAAAATCAATGAACTATGGTCGAGTGTCGACCTCTGGGATAGTAGCCTAGTACTAATATGTAAAATTAGCCATGTTTAATATTTTTGTATAATAATTATTTAATTTCAGATATATGATGTTAATTGACGGAGAAAACGAAGTATACATGTTGGACAGGGACAACTGTGTGTTCAAAGTAAACAGTCTCAGATTCCTACATAGAAAAGATCTCAGGAGGCACCTCAAGGATACACTAATTGATGGTGTAAGTATGTAAATTCTAGGTCAATCAATTAAATATTACTAATCAGAACTCATGTTAATGTATTTTCTGTTAAGAAATGCCACTTTCCGTCATCTCCTACCGCATAAATCTCTTCCACGACTATGAAGATCTTAAAAAGTTATTTTTGATTTGTATTCTTCATCGGAACTTCTTATCCTGTAATGGAACAACCAAAATAATACTAAGCTACTCACATTTGGACATGAAACTATAATAAAAATAACTCAAGTAAAATAAAAGTAACTCAAGCACCATGCTTTTATTCTAGAACTAGCCGACCCGTGCCCACTTTGTTGGGCGGTAATACATAAGCGTGGAATGGTTATTTTGCGCTAAAACGCAGCGGAAGCTCTGAAAAGGAAAAAAATACCTCGATTTTGCAACATTCTTCATTGCTGCTCCGCTCCTATGGGTCTTAGCCTGATGATATATAGCCTATAACCTTCCCTGATAAATGAGCTATATAACACTGAAAGAATTTTCCAAATCGGACCAGTAGTTCCTGAGATTACCCCTTACAACGTCACAAACTGACAAACTCTACCTCTTTATAATATTAGTATAGACGATAATTATTACTCTCACATATTCATACAAATGTGTAATTTATATTATATTCATATATCGGATTAGTGCGAAAATATTGCCCATACTCATATGGAACGTAACATTTAAAAAAGTTATGTACATAAACCATAATATCGAATTTTCGACATTTTAAACACGCATTTTCGCTTTACTTCGTCAAAATTAAAACCAGTCGTTAATTTTGATAGTCGTTAATAATATATACAAGTATTAGTTACAATTATAGTTTTTTTTTATATCATAGGAACAGGTGGGTCACCTGATGTTAAGTGTTCACCACCGTCCATAGAACACCAGGAGTGTTGCAAGTGCCAGCCTGTGTTTGGGGGGGGTGATCCGGCGCTCTCACTGACCGAACGAAACGCAACAATGCAAGCACTGTTAGTGTCACGTCAGTTTTCTGTAGTACCATTCATATACTATTCATATATACACATAGCCGACCCATTCATGCTGAAACCAGTAATAGCTTCCGTGTAGCCCTACCACCTACATGATTGTGGATTTTTATTAAAATCCCACCTTTGTTAGGGATTGTGAAGTTACTTAATTTAAAGTATACATACTTTAGTTCGAATTATGGTTTTATTAGGGGCTGTGAAGTTGCTTTATTTGTTAAGTCCAAAAATGTAGCTCGATTTTTTTTGTAATTATTTTAAAGAATTCGCTATATTAAAATAATTTAGATTCTAGAATATAATACTGTTGAGACAAACTTCAAATTTATGGTATGCTTATTTATGGGTAGTTCTTTGTAATAAGATTAAAGATTTTTCCATTGTTCTTTTTTGGATGTTATATAAGTTTTTTTTATATATACTTCAAATAACCCATCCATACTTCCTTCAGTTTCCCTTTAATACTGTATCCATCCCCCTTACATACTTAAAAATATAATAACTAACAATAGCATATTTTTAATTTTATTCCCAATTTTTCTTTTTTTCCAATATCACACAGCTAACAACGTCGACCAACATCTAACGAGGCTCTCATTGAGTAGATAATAATAATAATTGGCTCTTACCAAAGATAAATATTTGTGTCTATGAAAACTGACTCTATAAAATTATTACAGGAAATGGTAATAGACAAAGTGGGTGGAGAAGAATTGTACAGATACTTATGCTACGACATAATTAAATTCGAAGGCAAAGACGTGGGCAAAGCAAGATTCTATCCGGAGAGACTCGATTGTATACAGAATGAAATTGTTAATCCTAGGTATGTATATGAAAACTTACATTACCCTCTTCGAAGTGTAGTTTCTATTTCTCTTCTAATTGGAAGTGGATCGTTCGTACCTTTGGTATTCGCTTACTTAGTATACATCTGTGATTCCTAAAGTGTTTTATGTCCATCTTCGGGTGTCGAAAACAATCAGCAAAAGGGTCGATTTTTTTTTATATCATAACGGTCAAACGGACAAGTGGGTCACCAGATAGTAAGTGATCACCGCCGTCCATAGACATTAGCGACATCAGGGGAGTTAGTTGCAAGTGCGTTGCCGACCGATGTCGGCGAAAAAAGAATTGTGGGTCCATGAGATGCAAATGGCGGTTAACAATAGTGGATCTTATTTGAACGGACCGTGGGTTTAATTTTGGTATCTCATGAATGGAACAAATTACTTTCTAACGACAATCTTTTTAAATTATCACGGATATACTATAAGAGAATAGATAATCTTTTATTTTTGAAGTGACACGCGTCATCGTCACCGCACGCTTCCCATGAGCTATATGTACAGTGTGCATTGTACACTGTGTATCTATGTACATAGATATTCCTCCGTGCGCTATTACTATACATTATATATAATATTTCAATTTACAAATTATGAATACTTATACTGTCCTACTTAAATAGTACTTCCTTATAATATAAAGAAGTGTCTATGTGTATAAATGATAAAATCACTTTTGTGAAGTATATTTAAATTTGGGGAATTTAAAATAATAATCAACGTTAAGTATCCAAGGGGTTATGTAATCGAAAAACATGGTAATTGGCGAGGTGGTAGGGTTTTACAGCTTGATTGGGTCGCAACCACCATGTACATGGTGAAAAAGCCCGTAATAGTGATTTGCTTCTGCGGGTCGCGTTTCGGGGTCAGCCTGTGCATATCCAGCTTTTCGCAGGCCGGCATGACAGTGCCGACCAGCGATGGATAGTGTGTCACTCGGTGGTCGTCATTGTTTTTGGATTGTACTGTGCTTACCATCAGGCACAGTGCAGTCATTTTGCCGTGCTACAATAAAAAAAAAAAATGAAACTCAAAAGTTTTGTGACCACTGCTATACTTGAACGGACCCATATTATTGTTTAAACACAATCTTTGGTGTGAATCTATGAGTTGGTTTTATTAACCTGTTGTATTTATTTCAGATACTTAGCAATGGAACAGGGTTTGATACAAAAGGACCGGGAGCCGTTCAGTGTGAGATTAAAACAGTTTTGGGAAGTGACGACTGCTCGGAAGCTTCTAGGTGAGAAATTTGCCAGAACTCTCTCACATGAACCCGATGGTCTCATCTTCCAGCCTTCGAATGAGGTAAGAGTTTAATAATAAACTTTGTGTGTTTGTCATCCTTTTTGTGGACTATTCAGAATGTTAAAAATGATTTTCTATAAAAGCCTCGCTGACTGCTTAATAAATACAAAATATCTAGGGAACCTTAATCCAGCATCACATTAGCTTTTACTCCCAGTTTCGCTCTCAGTTATGTGGATTTTGAAAATAAAATACAGCCCATGTTACTCGCTGATAATGTACTTTTAAAAAAAAAACCGAAAGTCTGTTAATCGCTATTAATTTTTAGCCTTACGTTCCCGGACGATGCGATGAAGTACTTAAATGGAAGCCCGGAGATATGAACAGTGTGGATTTTAAGCTTAAAATAGTCATGGAAGGAGGACTCGGGTATGTTGAGTTTCAATATCTTGGAAAAAAAAAACATTTCTATCTCTGAACATATAAATTTAAATTTAAGAATAAAAGTGTGTAGGTCACGCGCGGTATAAGTGAAACTTAGTATTCCGATCATTTTTTTAGGAGAATGAGATGAATATACAATAATTATAATATACAAATCTTTAACGTTCTTACAATAAAAAAAAACAGCTCCGTTTGACGGCATCCTTAATATACTATAATTATTAGTGTATTTATTTACAACGCAATTCCGTATTTATATTTTTTAAATGTATCCTATATATAGTATAACTAGCCAGCACAGTTATCACTTCCAGCAAACTCGCATCAATGTTTAATAAAAAATACAGTAAAAAAAAATACAGTATTTGATTGTACAGTGTAAACTCTTTATAACGAATTTCAAGGGACCAGGTATTTTTTTTCGCTATAGGTTCGTTTCGTTCATTAGTCTTCGTTACACGGAGAGAAGAGAATAAATAAATGGTTTTGTGTAATTGAACTAATTTCTATGTTCAATTAGTTCAAAGTATTACGTTGTACCGAATGACATATAAAGAGTTTTATACTGTTTTTTTTTTTCGAAATAAATCGATATTTCGCGTCACTACTGTGATCTATGGAAATGGCCGACATAGATTGCCGCTACAATAGTAGTTTATACACGATGTTTGTAAAGAATTCTACTGTTCCACATTTTTTTCTAGTATTTTATTATACCAGGTGAAAAGTTAATCACTCGCAGTATTCTAGGATATAACACTTAATGGTCACATTTAACATATAAAAAATAGTTCCAAAAGAAATACTAAATAAACAACCATGACAATCCAAGTTAAAGTTCTAAGACTTTCAAAAGTATAAACATCGTAATAACCCAGGTGCAATGACCAGTGTCGAATGCTAAAATGGATGACCCGGAGTTAATAACTTTCGATAATAAAACGAACGACAATCCCTTTTCTTTTGTTCCTGACATTCTCAAGTCCCTTTCATGTGAAAGTTAAATCACCAGACGATCATTGACAATGTGATCAACACGTAGAGGATTGTGTATATTTTTTTCCATTTTTCTAGAAATTGGGTCAAATATTAAGCATCTATTTTTTTAAATTATTTTTTTTTAAACCAGAAACGACTACTCAGTAACCCCCGTGAACATTGCGACTCTTTAACCATTCAGCCTGTATATGCATTTTTGTACATGTAACAATATGTCAGATTCAAATGTTACCTATATATTTCAATAACGACTATAATATTATTATTACGACTGTTTATTTTCACTATTTTGTATTTTTTTAGCATGTTACCGAAAAAAGCTGGTTATTTATATGTCGGAAAAATGGACACGCCGTTTGCAAAGATGAAAGTAACGAAGGATATAAAGCACTTAAATGATAAAATAATAGAGTGCAAATATGAAAACGATCAATGGATCTACATGAGGGAGAGAACAGACAAGTCGTTTCCCAACAGTCATACAACTGCTATGGGTAATGTTGTATATCTTTTGATACATTTATATATATAAATAACATCGTAGGACTCTCTCTGTGTGTGCGCATCACTAAAAACTACTCAATAGATTTTGTTCATTCTGTTTTTGTTAATACTCTTAGAACTTTAATCATAATTTAAAAAAAAGTGACTGATAATTTGTCATACAAATTTTCATCTTATTTTACAACATCTTAGGGGTTGCGTTACCAAAAATTCTTCCTTAGTGCTCACTTTTAGGGTAAAAGAAATCCATGTTCAATGTTTAAGGTCATAGCCACAGCAGCTTGGGTTGTGCGTTGGTATGTCAGTTAAAAATTTCATCCAAATCTGTCCAGCCATTTAGGAGGAGTTCAGTCACATACACACGGACAGAAGAATTATATATATAAAGATTGAACTTTGCCATAAATAATTAATTGTATGCTTATGAAGTCCAACGCGACTTAGAACACAATTGATAGTAGGATTGTTAAAAAAGTCTGCTCTATACTTTTTTTTTTGCCTGTAACAAATAATATATATGATTTTTTTTATACAGCTGTATGCGAAAGCATAAAGTATCCAGTGACGAAAGAAATCTTGTTAGATTTCATTGATAACGAGAGGTTTCATGATGATTCGGACATGATGCCACCTCCGAAGCGAGCCCGTTGATAACAAGCTTTAATACAAATTAAATAAGAGAAATAAATGTAAAAGTCGTCTATAATGTCTATGGTATTTATTCCCACAGACCATAAAGATAGATTAAAAACATTTAATTAAAAATTTAAGAATGATCTTATACAATGATTTTGATTCTGTTTGTACATCAGAGAGCGATAATTGTTAGTTTCCATTGATCTATCTAGAAAATATCAAATATGAGACAATTACTACTGAGAGATTTACTTACTTTATCACAATTGAATAAGTAAGTTGACAGTAGCTAACATGTAATTTATACTCATTGATGTATGTTGAGTATTAAAAAAAATGTCTGAAACACTTTTCCATAATGACTTATTGGTCAAAAAATATGATACTCATTTAAAATGCCCGGAGTAATAAAACATATTATTTAAACTATTAGTTACATAGCAGCTTTTACGATTATGAATGAAATTACTACAGTGTTTAATTTTATGTTCCTTATCTGTCACAAGCAAATATAAATACCAGGTGACTGTTTAGACACTCGCAGTATTCTAGGTTATGACACTTCATGGTCATATTTATCATAGAAAATAATAATATTAAAACAAATACTAATAAACAACCAAGAAAACCTAAGTTAAAGTTTGTTCTAAGACTTTCAAAAGTATAGCTACAAACGTGTAAATAAAATAATAAACCTAAGTGCAGTGACCGGTGCCAAAAGCTACAATGGGCGACCCGGAATGAATAACTTTCGATAGTAAAACGGGCAATAAACCCTTTTGTTTTGTTCCTGACGTTCCCTTTCAAATGAAAGTTAAATCAGCCGACGGTCATTGACACTGTGCTTCAACATAGACGCGTAGAGGATTGTGTATAGTTTTTAAATTTCTCTAGATAATTAGGTCATATTAAGCACCTATTTTTTTATTGATTTAGAAGAAGAATTGAATGCAGAGTGTCCTCCAGAAATATTGCTACTATCTAAACAGTCACCTAGTATAAAGTTTTCTTTTAATGGTATATACCATACATAGTAAAGAATACATCAATGGCAGAGACTGTGTTAGTATAATATTTGTGTAATTATAATGATATTAATAAAATTGTTTAATGTATTCAAAATAACGTGTTTTATTTGGATCAAATAATTAACAATTTTTTATATGTAATATACACGTAATATTTTGGGGTTGAGACTAAACTTCAATTAAATGAGAATTTTCACATAATTTTGTTTTATATAACACAGTGAAACCACAAAAAAGTAAACATTTACAACTTTATTCACAAAATAAGGTATATTTAATTTATAAAACAAAGTTACAACAAAATAATTAAAGGAACGCCAAAATTATAAATTGCAATTATGTTGTCCCATGTTGTATTGCCATTTATTTTCACCATTGATTTCGTGGCATTTTATTTTATTCTCCTTCATCAGCTTTGACAAATGATGGCCGACGTTATAAGCAGCAGCAGGCCACAAATGTTCCGGTGTTTCTGTGTATATTATTTTAACTAAATCCATTTCATTTAGTTGCTTTTCCGCATTACTTTTGAGAGCTTCTAATATCTGCGCCTCTCTTTGGTTTCGGTGTGCGATATAATATTCAATTTTCTGTACTGGATTCTATAATAAAAATATTTTAATTGACCCTACATTTATTTATCAATAACAGGTAAATAATCTGTAGATAGATAGCATATTCTGTTAATGTTGAGCATCACTATTATTTATCTATTACAATACAATACAATTTTGCTCTAAAGTAAGCTAATTTTTATATTTAACTAGTGGGCCCGGCGGATGTTGGCCCGCACTGATAATAATAAAAAAACCTGGTGAAAACCACAAGAAAATCCGTTCAGTAGTTTTTGACTTTATCACGACCAGACAGACGTGTCGGAGGACTTTGTTTTATAACATGTAATGAAGACTGTAAATAATAATCAATTATGAATTAAAATAAAATTTAATTTTTATGTATTTCCTAAAGGTGCAATATCATTAAACAATGTCAGTGATACATTTTATAGTCCAAAGTGTAGTAATAATAATATTCGTCCAATAGGACACGCGAAGGAATTAATCCATACTGCCAATTCTGAAGTTAATCCAAAGTGTTTCCTTATGAAAACGAAACTTTTTTTATTTGGCACCTGTGGTCCTTACCCACAATTCAGCCAGTGTCATGTGATTGTAGTAATCCAAGTAGGTTTGTCGGTGGTAAAGCTACGCTCAAGCTATTACTGGTTTCAGCATGAATGGGTCGGTTCGTCCGGGGTTGTACCACCCTCTCACAGAAACACCAACGTGAAGTAACAGTGCTTGGCATTGTTGCGTTTCGTTCGGTCAGTGAGAGCGCCGAAAGGCCTCCTCCCCTTCCCCACTCTCCCAAAAACAGGCTGGCAACGCATTTGCGACTCTCCTGGTATTGCAAGTGTCTATGGACGGTGGTGATCACTTAACATCAGGTGATCTGTTTATTTGCCTCCTATAATATATAAAAAAGTAACATATGTAGGTATTGAATAGATTTTATAGGAGATGACTTTTCTTATAAGAGGTGGGATATCATAGAGGGTATAACAAAGGTTAGAATACAACATTTTATGCAAACATACCTCAACAATATTTCCATGGCCAGGATAAATAACACTTGGTTTCAAATCTAAAATTCTTTGTAAACTTTTCATATAAGTAAATAAATCTTCAAACACTGCTGTACCCTCTCCTAAAATGCAGTCTCCACTAAACAGTATATTCTCCTCTAGTAAACTTAAAACAACATGATCTGTTGTGTGTCCAGGGGTGTGATACACTTTCAAAGTGGCACCTTCAACTCTAATCTCCTGACCATCGGCTAACCAAAGTGGCTTTATTGATGGAGGTAATTCATTATCAGGTTCATCATCCTCACTTCTTTTGTGCTTCCATACTTTGGGTTGTTCTATGGAAAAAATAATATTTTGATTATATATCACTTTCCTCATTCTGTTTTTAGGTGCATATTTTTTATTATATTTACTTTTCTAATGTAAAAATATTGCAGAAATTGCTATTTTATAAAATTAAGATGAATTTGTTAGAAGTACTAATTTGTTCCAATTCCAGATTTAATTTTTCCAATATTCTCAATTTTTTCACATACCTTAAATCTAAAGCAATAACTCTTAAAATCTAGCATTAATTCTATACATTATTATGTGATTCTAAGTATGATTTTTCAATTGTTTGTTATAAATTAGTTTGTTAGTTAATTTTTAAGATAAATACATTTATTGAATAAGTACATGTTCAGACTTGGCTTCTAAATATTTGACAGAAACTAATGAATAAAACTGAAAATGTACATAATGATTTTCTGTGCCATTAAATTATTTTTTTAACTACATATAGAAATAATATTGTTGAATTCCAATCCCTGGTGAGTATTTAAATCTGTTGAAATAATTATTATCTAAAAAACCATACTTGCTATTTTTCCATATAAGTTTTCAACTCCCCCTATATGATCGTGATGCCAGTGTGTCACAACAATGTGTTCTATGTTAACTTGCTCTGTCTGTACTATGTTGGATAAGTGCTTTTGATACTCCGGTATATCCTTATCACCTGCATCCAGCAAAATGCGACTGAAAAAACAATGCAACAATATATCAACAGCATTTTTATGTCCTATTTTGGAAAAAAACCGTTAACATGTTGATTATATTTCTTATATATAAGTTATATATAAGAGCAACTTACTTTTATTAAGTCTATAAAAACTGGATGCAAAGTTTTTTTATAATACATTATAATACAACATTTGACTACAACCTTAAATGGAGATGTGATCAAAGTGAATTAACAACTACACCTTAAAGAGATACCGGCTCTCAATTGCAGCTGCTAGAACACACCGGTAGTCGTTTGGTGATAGATTTTTAGCTTAGGGATGGTAACTAGCCAGACTGGCTTAAAAAACCCCTACCTATAATTTCATCACAATGTTTTCTTTACCAACAACTCCAGCTCATTAAAAAGGATTCAAACTGGTATCTATTTATGAAGTTTTCTAACGCACAGGCATATTTAAAAAAAAAATTATTTGCCATTATTAAATATGGAAGAGTTCAATAAACTCAATATGATGATAAAATTATAATGGTTTGATAATACTAATAATAGGTTTAAAAAAAAAAGGGTCGGCAACGCGCATGTAACGCTTCTGATGTTACAGGCGTCCATAGGCTGCGGTGACCGCTTTTCATCAGGCGGCCCGCATGCTTGTTTGCTACCGACGTAGTATAAAAAAAATAGGTTATAGATATGA
Source organism: Antheraea pernyi (assembly GCA_015888305.1). Lineage (NCBI taxonomy): Eukaryota > Metazoa > Arthropoda > Insecta > Lepidoptera > Saturniidae > Antheraea > Antheraea pernyi. The sequence continues at coordinate 424,230 of MU158827.1, read as the reverse complement.
AAAAGTAGCAGAACATTTAAAATAAATCAGTCAGAAGACTACTACAATAAGATAAAATGCAGTTTTAATACTAAAGAAACAACTAACTATAAAATGGGGATGTAATACATTTTCATAGGTTTTTCATTTGAAAATATCTTTAAAATGCACCTACATAATTAAAGTCTACACTTTACAGTCACAAAATTAATCTATGAATGTGAATTGCTTTTATATAGAGACATACCTTTTTTATTTGCATAATATATACATAAAATATTGAGTTATTTATACATTTACTTTGAGATTATATTGCGAATCTATATAACAAGCATAGATATATGAAACTAGCCAATGAACTTACTTTCTTCCTGTTCCAATTAAATAAGTGTTGGTACCTTGAAGTGTCATTGGTCCAGGGTTACATCCCAGTATTCTTATTATTCGGTTTGATAATTTTGTCACTGCTGGTATAACTGCTGCCATAATTTTAACATAAATAATATTTAATAACCTTAAACCTGCAATTTATTTAAAAAAATGATAAAAAAATAATCGTTTATCTTCTATAATCTTATAGAACTAAGTGAATTTCTTGGTATCAAAATTTATAATTTTGAGTAACATCAAATTAAAGACATAAAAATATGTTTACTACATATTTTACCCAATATAGAAAGTAGTCCTAATCCAAAGGTTGATATCTAATAATCCAAAGGTTGGATGAAATAAGTATTTTACGATTCGTTTATTTTATCGTTACATTGACAGTTCTCAGATGTTTTGCAATGTTTATGTTTATGAGTTTTTTGCCTGATCTTAGCCTGTCATGTAGTGGATATTTATTTATTTATAAATCATTATTTTGTGTTATTTGAGACTATATTGTGTAAAATTGGTGATGTTTTATGTAATATAGTTTGTTTATTGTGCATAAGTGAAGTGAATGGAAAATAATACCACAGACCATGAATTCTGATATGCCACAAAAACTCCATGGAAAGTTCTAATAAGAGAGTCACCATCTTGTTGGAACTTTGAATTAAGTACTTGACAATGGCAATTAACAAATACTCTGGGTGAGAGAAACGAAATAATCCAGACAAAAAAGATGGTACGTTACTATTAACAAGGAGATTAAGATAAAAAGGATGGATAAAAGAATATATTATAGAAAATTTGGCGTTTTTGCCTTTACATTCATTTGGACATAGATAAGATTTGGCGTTTTTGCCTTTACATTCATTTGGACATAAATAAGATTTGGCGCGTATTCCTTAACATTAACTTGGACATAGAAAAAAATTGACTAAACATTACTTACATATGAACTACCTATATTGACAACTTCAAAATTGGCAGTATGGATTAATTCCTTCGCCTGTCCTATTGGACGAATATTATTACTACTGTTGACAATGTTGACATTCTTGACATTTCAAATACGAGAAAAATGGCTGGTGCGCTCGCAAGAGTGATTCAAGGAACCAAAACACATTTAGGTGATTATTGATTCGTTTAAAATTGATATAATGCAATACAACATTTTAAAAACTCTATAGGTTATGATTAAAATAGTTATAATATGTGAATATATTCCCTTCACGTTTCTGCGTATGGTAGTTTCTTACATAATGTTGACGTCTGTTTTTAAGGTGTTATTGGCCCATTGGCATCCACCAGCAATGTACCGGTGCGTTACCAACAAACACAGGCTCCTCCAGCCAAAACTAAATTCGGCCCTCTGGCAGACAGCGACCGGATCTTTACAAACTTGTACGGACGTCATGAATGGCGATTGAAGGGTGCTTTGAGCCGTGGCGACTGGTACATGACGAAAGAAATTCTGCTGAAAAGCACAGATTGGATTGTCAGTGAGTATACAGTACGGTTTTTTTATTTTTTATTATTATTTATTAATTTTCAAATAAAAGCAAAACAAGCAAAAGCGAGCTTAAAATCCACATTTTTACATTTTGATGTATTTTGATTGACACTTATTATTAACTTGTTCAAATGTTTATATATATTCTATTTATAAACCAACAGAATAAAGATAGTGTGCAAAATAACTTTCATTTTACTATACCTTTGAGTAAGGAAAAGGATTACTACCAACTTCAATACCAAAATAAATTGCCAGAAATCAGTAATACTCAGTTCTTCAGCAGCCTTAATTCGGGAGGCCTCTGGTATTTAATATTATGTACAACTTAGATAAGTCAATTAAAAGGGAAGAATTGAACTTTTTTGTGGTTCAGTGCCCTTACAAGGGAATTATTATTATATTATTATATAATTGAATAGAAAATACTGTACAATTGCCATAGAAACTGAAAAAAATCAAAGAGTTTGAAAAAAAAAACTATCTTGGTAAGCTTTATTAAAAATCTTTTTAATACATCAAAGCTATCCAAATACAATATCTAATCTATCTTTCTTAAACAGTTAATGCTTTTTTTTTTTTTTTCCTCGAACTGACTGCTCTATTGACCCTGCAGGGTCTTTACAGCTTCACCGGACTACACAGTTAATGCATCGAATAGTGGTTTGTTTGTGTAGTAGAGGTCATAAAAAAATTATAGACTTATAATATTCAAAAATTAGCATGCCCCAAAATAAATGTGACAAAGAAGGCCTGCATTAAAGTTTTATGAAAGTATTAAAAGGTATGGGTATTCTATGCTTTGCTTATTTTTGGTGAGATGAGAGTGAGTGAGGTATATCAGTATTATTTATTTATTTTTTAATATATATTTTTAAACACTCACAGACATCAGAAATTTTGTAAGGATTTTACTGATATTTATGTGATGAAATGAAAAGGGGGTAACAATTCTACTTAAGTTGACATTGCAAGAGGTGGGTCATAAATGACAAAATTTTTGCTTAAGTATTGTACAAATCCTATTATTATACATTAAGTTACTTCTTAAATTATAAAATTTGGATGAAATCATAAAAAACAAAAAAGCTATGAAGCTTATGAATTAAATTCATCTTTCAGATGAACTAAAGACTTCAGGTCTTCGTGGGCGAGGTGGTGCTGGTTTCCCAACGGGAATGAAATGGTCATTCATGAACAAACCGTCTGATGGACGGCCAAAGTATTTGGTAGTGAACGCGGATGAGGGTGAACCCGGAACATGTAAGGATAGAGAGATCATGCGTCATGATCCACACAAGCTGGTTGAAGGATGTCTGATTGCTGGAAGAGCCATGGGAGCTCAGGCAGCATATATTTATATTAGAGGTGAATTTTATAATGAGGCCAGTAATCTGCAAGTGGCTATCGCTGAGGTAAATATAAATTAATCATTAAGTCCTAGTATCATTAATGTTAATAAAATAGTTTAATTTTGGGTTAGATTTATTAAACTTTTTTTTTTTATTATTAAACTAGTAATTTTATTAAAATCTTGACTTGGGTTATGAATATGGGTTATGGTTATGGAACGTCTTTGCCTACCCACTTGGATAGATCATATATTTCTTAATATAGGTTACTTCTCTGCTGAATTTCATTAGAAACAATGTATGAGGAGTGCAATATGGAATGTGGAAAGGCTAACTAAGTATCTAAAAGACATACATAAAGCTATCACGCTCATATTACCAGCTGACTATTCTTCATGTCTGGCAAGATATTTGGTCATTACAATCTGCCTGGCTGATTAGATATAATTTTGTAATAGTTATCTGAATAACATATTTAAAAATCAAGCATTGAAATATAAGTGAAGTTCTTTCTTTTTTCGGTCTGCTTTATAGTGTTTGCGAAAAGTGTCTGGCGATACTGGATACTACGTTAGAATGATATTTTGCAAAACATATATAAAAATCAGCCATTTCTAGACTGTGGTAGAGCCACACTGAAACTATTACTGGTTTCAGTATGAATGGGTGGGCTCGCCCGGGGTAGTACCACCCTCTCATAGAAAACCGACGTGAAGTAACAGTGCTTTCATTGTTGCGTTTCGTTCGGTCAGTGAGAGCGCTGGAGGACCTCCTCCCCTCCCTTCTCCCCTCCCTACTCCTCTCTCCTTCCCCTAACCCTTGCCCCCAAAAGATGGCAACGCACTTGTGACTCCTCTGATGTTGTTAGTGTCCATGGACAGTGGTGATCACTTAACAGCAGGTGATCTACATGTTTATTTGCCATCTATGACATTAGCTCTTATTTTTAGTCACTTTTCTCATCTGATATCTATATATTTGTCACAGACTCAAACTCTGTGAGTGCGCAAGTGTTCTAAGTACATGGGACACTACTCAAGAACGTAATGTTTTATCTATTCTATGGGATCTTGAACTAATATTATTGTTACAAATTATAATTTGATATAATATATGTAGCAAATTATTCAATAGTAAAATAATTACCAACATTTTTAACAACATTTATTGTAAAATAACACTACATTATTAATATATAGGTGTTATTTTCGTAGAAAATATTGTAGCAATGTATGATGTAAATTTCTTAAGTTATGAAAGTCCAATTTTTGACTCCTGTCTATTATATCTAATATTTTGTATATAACAGGCATATCAAGCAGGTCTCATTGGTAAGAATGCATGTGGCTCGGGTTATGATTTCGATGTGTTCGTACATCGAGGTGCGGGTGCATATATTTGTGGAGAAGAAACGGCACTGATCGAGTCTATTGAGGGCAAGCAGGGCAAGCCGCGCCTGAAGCCGCCATTCCCTGCCGACGTTGGTTTATTTGGATGTCCGACCACTGTGAACAATGTTGAAACCATTGCTGTTGCGCCTGTAAGTTTAATATTATTATTATAAATAATAATATTTAATTTAAATTTCCTTATTTTTATATATGAAATATTCTTTTTATACATTTGGAAATTTAGGACATTGAATGTCATTATATTTACTTTTATTTTTCTATTATAGTTATAAGTTGTCTATAAACGTTGGCTCGCCCTGATTAAAAAAATCCATGACAAATCATATACTAAAACCTTCTTCATGGATCACTTTATGCATAAAACTGTATAAAAATCCGTTCCCAAATTTTTTATTTTTTTAGTTTATCCGGAACAGACAGATAGACAGACGTGGTAGGGGACTTTGTTTTATGTTATGTAATGATATTTTATATTATTGTAATGGTTTATTGTATCTTATTTTTATTTATTCGATAATGAACACTCCGAAACATACCAACTTTTCTAATTCAAGTCAATATACACGAATTTACGTGATACAAAATACTGAATCCGCACAGCGAAATTATGTTATAACAGTCGCGAACGTTAAACAAAAACGAATGAGTAACCGTCTCATAAGTTTGTACGAAAACAGTTGCAAAACAGAAGGTGTAGTTGGAAATACTGTTAATATCCTGATTTTTTTTTATAGTAGCACGGCATAGTGACTGTACTGTGTCTGATAGTAAGCACAGTACAATCCAAAAACAATGGCGACCACCGAGTGACACGTCGGTCGCCGCTGTCATCCGCGAATACTGAAAAACTCATTTAAGAAATGACTTTCAGTCGATACAAAACCACGTTATCTCTTATTAACGATTTTTGTAAAGAATTCTAGAATTTTCCAGAGACTTCGTTAGTGATTCATTTCAACCAGTACTAGCATACTAGCATTATTCTAGGGTACGTTAACGTTTTCATAATTTTTTGTTTTGTACGTTACAGACGATTTGCCGTCGCGGTGGTAAATGGTTCGCGTCATTTGGTCGTCCGCGTAACTCTGGCACCAAGTTGTTTAACATCTCCGGCCATGTTAACACTCCGTGCACCGTAGAAGAGGAGATGAGCATACCACTGAAGGAATTAATCGAACGACATGCCGGTGGAGTTACCGGAGGATGGGACAATTTGCTGGCCATCATTCCTGGAGGGTCCTCGACACCACTTATACCTAAAGAGTTAGTACTTCGCCACTTTCATGTTTGTTCATAGCAATAGGGTTAGTTTTCTTCTTCTGGTTTACTATTACTACATTGGATTTAAAAATGTGTCATCAAATAACAGTCTTTGTGCTTTGATACTCACAATGAAATCATGTTCAAAATTAACGAAAATTAGGCTTTTGGAAAAAAGCTATGAAATAAATACCAAATTGTATAGAACACTAGCGGGCCCGGTGGGACGTTATCTCGCCATGATAATAATAAATCCTTGACAAGTTATATATCTACTGGTGAAAACAGCAAGCAAAACCGTTCAGTAATTTTTGAGTTTATCGCGAACAGACAGACAGACAGACGTTGCAGAAGACTTCGTTTTCATACTATGTAGTGATGAAGTCCCGTAGTATAAATACTTAACTATAATATATACTAATTTTGGTTTCCTGTTAGACCCAGACAGACACACACAAATATATATGCGTGAGTGTAACGCGAATTTGTTCCTACCGAGCCATAAAAAGTTTCACTTTCAAAAACTAATCGTATTATTTTTAATCGTATATTTAATATAATGAAAAAATTATGTATTATGAAACGGTATTATGAAATTATGAATCGTTATTGTACAATTAAAGTTAGGAAATTTAAATTTAGGATAAGCAAATAAAACCAAGGAACAAATAACAATGACACACTAACACTCCGCAATTATAACATATAATAATTAAGATTAATAAAGATAAAGGGAAGTAGAAAAACAAGGTCTCGGATTACGTCCGAGGAAAAGGGGGACTATAAAAAACAAAAACTAATCGTATAAATCTTGCTTCGTAGTGAGAGCTACATCCGTAAACCTATAAACATATTAGATGAGAATGCGATTAAGTGCTAAAACCTATGAAATATGTAACAAAAAACGCACTTTCCCTTAACTTATCTTTATACTATATCGTATAATTCTTCTGTTTGTGTGTATGTGACTGAACTCCTCACAAACGGTTGGACAGATTTTGATGAATTTTTTTTGGTGCGTGTTCCGGTGAATTCCATTATGGTTTACATTCACAATTGGACCCGGTAGTTGGCGCTGTGGTTGAGTTTTAGGATTCTTTGTTATTATCAAGGCAGAACAATGTCCGTATACAATAAATAATATATAAACTCGCTGTGCCCGCGACTTCGTTCGCATGGAATCTGATGTACAAAACAGTGCCTGATAAAGTAGTCTGAATGTATTAAGGTTTATTACTACCTACTTTTCTCTCGTAATTAAGTCGCATCGTCATTAAAATAATTATTTTTGATTAACCGAACCGATTTTAATGAAACAAAGACGAAATGTTATTACAAGATATGCTTTATGATTTTCTTGAAAAGGTTTTATCATGAAAGTTTGTAGGTGGTAGAGCCACGCTGAAGCTATTACTGGTTTCAGCATGAATGGGTCGGCTCGCCCGGGGTAGTACCACCCGACCCACAGAAACACCGACGTGAAGTAACAGTGCTTGCATTGTGGCGTTTCGTTCGGTTAGTGAGAGCGCCAGAGGTCCACCTCATTCCCCTCTCCTCTCCCCCCTCACTCCATTTCTCCCAAACACAGGCTGGCAACGCACTTTCTATTCTCCCGGTATTGTTAGTGTCCATGGACTGTGGTGGTCACTTAACATCAGGTGACCCACCTGTTCGTTTGCCTCCTATGACATACAAAAAAAATAAATGAACGCAATACTTTAGCAGCGACGCGTGTTCAAACGGACAGACAGACAGACATTTGTAAAAATGATTGTAATGTATTTTATATTACTTACTATTCCTAGACATCGGATTTTTATTTCAAACATCTAAAAAGTAAGTAAGAAAGAAAGAAATACATTATTGTTGGAACAACCATACAATTAAATTAAATTACAAATACGAATTAGACAGAAAAAAAAAACATTTAAAAAATGTGCAATACAGTAAGTAGTACTGCAGCGCTGATTTTCGATGGGAGCCTATATATGATGATAAACGGACGTTCAGTCGATTATATTAATATTAATACAAAATTAAAAACATACAAATAACACAGGCACACATAACACGTCACGGATGGTCACACTAAAGCGATATAGCTACTGTAACCACAAACTTAGGATTAAACAAAACGAATATAAATTTAGAAAAAAAAAAAATCACCAATAAACAGAGCTTACAATAGAACTCCGTCACTTTACAACAAGTACAGACATGTTAAATTGACATATTCTTATTCTATGTAAAAAATAAGTAAAGATTATCTTTTATTCTCTTGTAAATATTTCCGTATAAACTAGAAAAGATTGTGGTTTAAATAAACAAAAATTTTAACAAAAAAACAACCGCCTTCAAAAAAAACTAGCCCAAAAGAAATTAATATGCACTAAAAATTAAAAAAATAATTCGTATTCTTTTATACCTTAATAAACAACATACTTTTTCTACTCATCAATATGTAGGTACGATCTGTGTTTACCACGCAAGAAGGTAAGTAAGTTATCTACCCATGTCAAATGTAACTCAACACATACCTATAAATACCAAATAAAGATCAAAATATTTTTTAGAGTTCTCCTAAGTAAAATGAAATTAAAAATATTAGACTACTTAAAAGTCAATCAAATTATTACGATAATATAATGTAGTTACAATTATTGTTATTTTTGGAGTCGGTGTCAGATAGGTTTGTAATTACATACTAGTTGTAGGTGAGATATGCTTCTGTCGCATGCGCGACTTGACGTGGCGAGAGGCGAGAGCGGGGCTACGGCGGGAGGGGAGCTATCAAGTGGGCACGTGGGACACGCTGGGCACGCGCCGCTCCAGTTACGGGGAAGAACCGATACGAGTCACTTGATTTTAGAAACCTTTTCATATTCTATATCTACACCGTCCTTCCTACGGCAATTTCTTGTGTTTAATATTGGTTATCTTTTCGTATCACCGTTTGCTACATTGTGTCCGTAGTGTCGTATTATAGTTGGTTTGTTAGGTTTAATTTGGTATTGGTATTTCTGTTGTTTCAAGGTCGCAGATACTGTCACAGTATATTGTTGTAAAAGAGTTAATTTGTAAATGTGTTTACAAAGTTTAGTATATTATAGTGTTTTTTTGTTTGTAAATGTGTTGAATTAGGTATTGGTGTTCTGTCACAGTATATTGTCGTTCGTATTAAAGTTAATTTGTAAAAAATATTTCTTAAAGTATTCTCGTATTATTATTATTGCTAGGTATATTATAGTGTTTTTTTTGTTTGTAAATGTGTTGAATTAGGTATTGGTGTTCTGTCACAGTATATTGTCGTTCGTATTAAAGTTAATTTGTAAAAAATATTTCTTAAAGTATTCTCGTATTATTATTATTGCTAGGTATATTATAGTGTTTTTTTTGTTTGTAAATGTGTTGAATTAGGTATTGGTGTTCTGTCACAGTATATTGTCGTTCGTATTAAAGTTAATTTGTAAAAAATATTTCTTAAAGTATTCTCGTATTATTATTATTGCTAGGTATATTATAGTGTTTTTTTTGTTTGTAAATGTGTTGAATTAGGTATTGGTGTTCTGTCACAGTATATTGTCGTTCGTATTAAAGTTAATTTGTAAAAAATATTTCTTAAAGTATTCTCGTATTATTATTATTGCTAGGTATATTATAGTGTTTTTTTTGTTTGTAAATGTGTTGAATTAGGTATTGGTGTTCTGTCACAGTATATTGTCGTTCGTATTAAAGTTAATTTGTAAAAAATATTTCTTAAAGTATTCTCGTATTATTATTATTGCTAGGTATATTATAGTGTTTTTTTTGTTTGTAAATGTGTTGAATTAGGTATTGGTGTTCTGTCACAGTATATTGTCGTTCGTATTAAAGTTAATTTGTAAAAAATATTTCTTAAAGTATTCTCGTATTATTATTATTGCTAGGTATATTATAGTGTTTTTTTTGTTTGTAAATGTGTTGAATTAGGTATTGGTGTTCTGTCACAGTATATTGTCGTTCGTATTAAAGTTAATTTGTAAAAAATATTTCTTAAAGTATTCTCGTATTATTATTATTGCTAGGTATATTATAGTGTTTTTTTTGTTTGTAAATGTGTTGAATTAGGTATTGGTGTTCTGTCACAGTATATTGTCGTTCGTATTAAAGTTAATTTGTAAAAAATATTTCTTAAAGTATTCTCGTATTATTATTATTGCTAGGTATATTATAGTGTTTTTTTTGTTTGTAAATGTGTTGAATTAGGTATTGGTGTTCTGTCACAGTATATTGTCGTTCGTATTAAAGTTAATTTGTAAAAAATATTTCTTAAAGTATTCTCGTATTATTATTATTGCTAGGTATATTATAGTGTTTTTTTTGTTTGTAAATGTGTTGAATTAGGTATTGGTGTTCTGTCACAGTATATTGTCGTTCGTATTAAAGTTAATTTGTAAAAAATATTTCTTAAAGTATTCTCGTATTATTATTATTGCTAGGTATATTATAGTGTTTTTTTTGTTTGTAAATGTGTTGAATTAGGTATTGGTGTTCTGTCACAGTATATTGTCGTTCGTATTAAAGTTAATTTGTAAAAAATATTTCTTAAAGTATTCTCGTATTATTATTATTGCTAGGTATATTATAGTGTTTTTTTTGTTTGTAAATGTGTTGAATTAGGTATTGGTGTTCTGTCACAGTATATTGTCGTTCGTATTAAAGTTAATTTGTAAAAAATATTTCTTAAAGTATTCTCGTATTATTATTATTGCTAGGTATATTATAGTGTTTTTTTTGTTTGTAAATGTGTTGAATTAGGTATTGGTGTTCTGTCACAGTATATTGTCGTTCGTATTAAAGTTAATTTGTAAAAAATATTTCTTAAAGTATTCTCGTATTATTATTATTGCTAGGTATATTATAGTGTTTTTTTTGTTTGTAAATGTGTTGAATTAGGTATTGGTGTTCTGTCACAGTATATTGTCGTTCGTATTAAAGTTAATTTGTAAAAAATATTTCTTAAAGTATTCTCGTATTATTATTATTGCTAGGTATATTATAGTGTTTTTTTTGTTTGTAAATGTGTTGAATTAGGTATTGGTGTTCTGTCACAGTATATTGTCGTTCGTATTAAAGTTAATTTGTAAAAAATATTTCTTAAAGTATTCTCGTATTATTATTATTGCTAGGTATATTATAGTGTTTTTTTTGTTTGTAAATGTGTTGAATTAGGTATTGGTGTTCTGTCACAGTATATTGTCGTTCGTATTAAAGTTAATTTGTAAAAAATATTTCTTAAAGTATTCTCGTATTATTATTATTGCTAGGTATATTATAGTGTTTTTTTTGTTTGTAAATGTGTTGAATTAGGTATTGGTGTTCTGTCACAGTATATTGTCGTTCGTATTAAAGTTAATTTGTAAAAAATATTTCTTAAAGTATTCTCGTATTATTATTATTGCTAGGTATATTATAGTGTTTTTTTTGTTTGTAAATGTGTTGAATTAGGTATTGGTGTTCTGTCACAGTATATTGTCGTTCGTATTAAAGTTAATTTGTAAAAAATATTTCTTAAAGTATTCTCGTATTATTATTATTGCTAGGTATATTATAGTGTTTTTTTTGTTTGTAAATGTGTTGAATTAGGTATTGGTGTTCTGTCACAGTATATTGTCGTTCGTATTAAAGTTAATTTGTAAAAAATATTTCTTAAAGTATTCTCGTATTATTATTATTGCTAGGTATATTATAGTGTTTTTTTTGTTTGTAAATGTGTTGAATTAGGTATTGGTGTTCTGTCACAGTATATTGTCGTTCGTATTAAAGTTAATTTGTAAAAAATATTTCTTAAAGTATTCTCGTATTATTATTATTGCTAGGTATATTATAGTGTTTTTTTTGTTTGTAAATGTGTTGAATTAGGTATTGGTGTTCTGTCACAGTATATTGTCGTTCGTATTAAAGTTAATTTGTAAAAAATATTTCTTAAAGTATTCTCGTATTATTATTATTGCTAGGTATATTATAGTGTTTTTTTTGTTTGTAAATGTGTTGAATTAGGTATTGGTGTTCTGTCACAGTATATTGTCGTTCGTATTAAAGTTAATTTGTAAAAAATATTTCTTAAAGTATTCTCGTATTATTATTATTGCTAGGTATATTATAGTGTTTTTTTTGTTTGTAAATGTGTTGAATTAGGTATTGGTGTTCTGTCACAGTATATTGTCGTTCGTATTAAAGTTAATTTGTAAAAAATATTTCTTAAAGTATTCTCGTATTATTATTATTGCTAGGTATATTATAGTGTTTTTTTTGTTTGTAAATGTGTTGAATTAGGTATTGGTGTTCTGTCACAGTATATTGTCGTTCGTATTAAAGTTAATTTGTAAAAAATATTTCTTAAAGTATTCTCGTATTATTATTATTGCTAGGTATATTATAGTGTTTTTTTTGTTTGTAAATGTGTTGAATTAGGTATTGGTGTTCTGTCACAGTATATTGTCGTTCGTATTAAAGTTAATTTGTAAAAAATATTTCTTAAAGTATTCTCGTATTATTATTATTGCTAGGTATATTATAGTGTTTTTTTTGTTTGTAAATGTGTTGAATTAGGTATTGGTGTTCTGTCATAATACTATGACATACAAGAAAATTACAGGTCAAAGACTAGAGAACGAAAGGCGTAAATGGCGTTATATAAATTGGCTAATTATAGATGAAATTTCTATGGTCTCTTATGAGAACCTAAGAATAATTCACTTACGACTTCAAGAATATAAAAACAATAGCAAATTATTCGGTGGAGTCAACATTTTGTTATTTGGCGATATATTTCAGCTTCCGCCGGTGAAAGGGAATTGGTGTTTTGTGCAACCATCGTGGTTTTCAGCGGAGGTTAATTTGTGGCATCAGTTTTCTTTTTGTGAACTGACCATAAACATGCGACAACGCGATGATAGCGAATTCATCGATTTATTGAATAGTTTACGGGTAGGTGAATTGACAACAGCTCAGCTTGAATTATTATGCGAGCGGCGCCACGTGCCTTTAAATGGTGAATTTGCGGATGGGGCCGCCGTTCGTATTTTCCCCACGGTGAAGCAAGTCGACGATTATAATGAAAAAATTAGCAAGGAAAATGCAAAGCTGCATCGAACTTATCAAATCAACGCTGTGGATGAGTCTCGTGAAGTAGCGACATATGGTAAAACACCACCAGTGAATGTAATTCCCAAAGACGTCAATAGCTGTGGTGGTTTTCTGCCATCGATAAAAATTGGCGTCGAATCTCGAGTGATGTTGAGACGCAACATCGCCGTATCAGAAGGACTAGTGAATGGAGCTATGGGTATAATAAAAAAAATCAAATGGCCGGCCTTGAGAAGAGATCAACTGGAGGACGGAGAGCTACCAGAAGCCGTGTACATTAAATTTGATGACGAATCTATTGGGTTTAAGCTAAAAGATAGTAATGGTTGCATACCTATACCTCCATCTAGTACTACGTTTCAGGCATTAAGAGGTTACGGAGATGTAGAGCGCCGTATGCTGCCTCTGATATTAAGTTGGGCGGTTACAGTCCATAAACTACAGGGTACCACTCTCGAAAGAGCTGTAATCGACCTTGGTAAAAAAAACTTTGCAAAAGGGCAAGTATATGTTGCACTAAGTCGAGTCAAAAGTTTGGAAGGCATAGTTTTATCAGATTTGGACGCCAATAAGTTATTAAGTAGACCACACGACGACAGATCGTTGACGGAAATAACGAGACTACGAAATCTGTCTTCCGACAATGAAGGTCACATAATATTGTAGCAACCCATTTATGTTCCACGGCTGGGCACGGGTCCCTTCTCTTCTTCTTCTCATTTTTTGGTTTTTGGGCTTTTATCCGCGCACGCTGGCCTATTGCGGGTTGGTGGATTAGACATGTACTAAAAAAATCTAGGACATGTGGGTTTCCTCACGATGTTTTACTACATCGTTAGCAGATGGTAAATCGCTTATACATACTATATATATAAACTCCACAAATTGAAATTCTCATCTCAATAATCTCATCTTAAACTTTGTACCTATGTAGATTTGATAAACTATTTTTTCCATTTTTAGTGTACATAAATATATTTTACTAGTAGTGCCCGCGAACTCCGTTCCGCCTTAAGTATATTAAAATATGCGCATTTTTGCGGTATGGTATCTATCGGTATGGTATGCGATATGGTTTCAATTGGTTGTACAATAAGTAACGTTTGGTACGAACGCAACCTT
>MU158827.1:350978-409667 GCA_015888305.1 Antheraea pernyi | reverse complement strand
ATACACTTTAAGTAATGTAATTACAATGCTTCCGTCATGTTGTGACACAGCAACGAACATAAGCACAATATGCTCCTAAGAATTGAAGAGTTTTTTTAATACTATTGGTGGCAAACGAACATACGGGTCACCTGATGGTAAGTGATCACGGCCGCCCATGGACAATTGCGATACGAGAGGAAACACAGATGCGTTGCCGGTCCTTAAGAAAGGAGTAGGCTCGTTTCTTGGAAGTTTTCTTACTTTGTCACGGATCCCATAATCAGAACCTAACCCAACTCTCATCAAACTACCCTTGAAGTACATCCTTTTCAATAAAAAATGAATCATCGAAATCGGTTAGCGTAATATTGAGTTATTCGTCTATTTGTCGTGTACATACTTAATGCAAATTTAAAACTTATACGGTTTTGCACTGGATGCCGTTGTGGGAACTTTACCAAATTGAAATGGGACCACACTGGAAGCACCAGCTTTCAAATAAAAAAAGAATAATCAAAATCGGTTCACCCAGTCCAAAGTTATGAGGTAACAAACATAAAAAAAAAAAAAAAAAAAAAAAAATACAGACGAATTGATAACCTCCTCCTTTTTTTGAAGTCGGTTAAAAAATTGCTTGTCTGTGTAGTATAGATTTACGGACGATAGTTTTACGTAATAACGTCATAAGAAACCATTGATGAAAAAGTGCATCATTACATAGTATAAAACAAAGTCCCCTACCGCGTCTGTCTGTCTGTTCGCGATAAACTCAAAAACTACCGAACGGATTTTCATGCGGTTTGCACCGGTGGATAGAGTGATTAATGAGGAACGTTTTAGTATATAATTTGTTAAGGATTTTTTCATAATCAGGGCGACACAACGTCTGCCGGGCCAGCTAGTATTTTTCTAAAATTAATTGAATTATCTTTATATATAAATTTCTTCTGTGCGTGTGTATGTCACTGAACTCGCTAAACGGTTAGACAGATTTTGAAGATATTTCGTGTGCGTGTTCCTGTGGATCCAAGAATGGTTTAGATTCACTATTGAACCCGGTAGGTGGCGCTGCGGTTGAATTTATTCCTCGGCTTGAGCTGTTGCCAGATACATGCAATTCGCGACCTATCTTTTTTTTTAACGTGGGGGAAATCCTTTACGGATACGTCACCCTAAAACCCCACGGCTTACCAACAGACCGTTATTGTTAGGGCGGCAAGGGATCGAGCTTGCTAATCACCTTGTAAGTCACCCCAACGGTCCGCCCGGCAGAAGGTGACCGCCAGGCTCCTACCTATAGAGGGGCAGACTGGGTACACACCAGCTGCCTCCCTTCGTTCGCCGGACCTTTGTAATGAGAAGATGAGCCCTCCTGCCCATCCCCTCAGGTCCGGCTACGGTGGCAGGAGGAGTTGGGCAAAATATTATATAAAAAGGGCCAAATTACGAGGCGATCCCAAAAACTGACTGACCGGCGTTCCGTACGAAATTAACGAATGTGTGAGGCGACTCGTACAAAATCTATGAAAGAGATACATTCGAAACAGTTTTTTCCCCGTACGCGATTCCGAACGCACAGGCTACCATACAGAATTCCGAATCGGACAAAACTACGAACGGAAAACTACTGTGTGTTTGACTGTGTGTGTGTGATAGGTCCATAGATTTGTATGGATTTAATGCGTTCGAAATATCGAATCGAGATACCATAAGGGAATTCCGTATGTACGTGGCCGCCATATAAGACGTTGTCACGTCAAAAATAATTATCGATTGAATGTTTTCTGCAGCGTTTGTGAGACCGTGTTGATGGATTTCGACGGTCTGGTCGCGGCTCAGACGTCTCTGGGCACCGCCGCCATCATAGTAATGGACAAATCCACGGACATCGTGAAGGCTATAGCTCGCCTCATCATGTTCTACAAGCACGAGTCCTGCGGTCAGTGCACCCCCTGCAGGGAGGGAGTCTCCTGGATGAACAAGATCATGTACCGGTCAGTATATCCTGATACTGATTTGAATTCGAACCCCAATATGTACCAAATAAATCAAATCAAATCAAAATACTCTTTATTCAATTTAGACCCTGAGAAGGCACTTATGAACGTCAAAACTACCACCGGTTCGGAAAACAACCCAGTAATCGAGAAGAACCGGCAAGAAACCCGATATGGTTTATCTATTTCATAATAACTAACAATTTTTTTTATTATTACAACATAATAGACACATAAAGCTACATTGTTTTTTAGTGGCTGCACAGAGAGAGGCGTTACTTCCAGACGTCGTTATCCTTCACATATTGATCCACCCTGTAATATCCTTTATGTATTAAGACCCGCTTGACATAACACTTGAACCTACTATCCGGCAAATCGGTAATGTGTTTTAGGACTTTGTTATAAAATCTAACACTATTACCTAAAAAACTGTTATTGGTCTTAGTAAGCCTGAAACATGGAGTGACCAGTTTGTTATGGTTTCTGGTATTTTTATTCTAAACTATTTCAGTTTGATAAGGGAAAAAATAAAACCCTTCCACTTGCATGTGTAAGCGTGTATGCGTGCACGTGTGTGGAGGTGATATGTGTAATGTTGTCGCAAGGGCTCCACGCCGAGGGAACGGACCTAGGCTTGAGCAGCTGCTGAGGGGGGCCTAGTCTGGTGTGCGGGAGCGAAATTTACCCCCAGAACACGGCGGCGTGATCTGTGGTTACGCGGGCGTGGGTGTGAGCACGCTCTGTTTGGAGAGACAGGCTGGTACTGATCATTCACTGCCGTTATTTCATGGGGAGGGTCGGTAAAAAGTGGTTTCTGGTATTTACATTATGTTGGTCTTTTACTAAATCCAGATTATCTAAGTTTTTCCGGACGTACATCAAATCCTCAAGAATATATTGGGAGGGCAGAGTTAAAATACCGAATTCCTGAAATTTAGTCCTTAATGATTCACGAGGCGGTAATCTTACGGTGAAGGAAAACTTCGTAAAGAAACCTCAATCTGAGCAATGTTCGTGAAGTACCACCATATTTAGAAATATATGAATATATGAGTCGTATAGAGTAGGTGTCATAGGCGATTATCTATATTTTTTTGGGTAAATTTGTGTGGCATTTTTTTATTGTGGCACGACATCAAATTTTGAATAAAAAACGATCCAGTTTTATAAAATGACCACAAATCGATAATTCACCTTGAAAATGTTGTCCAAACTTCAACTACAGAATCATAAGCGGCCACCTTTGAGACTATATTTTGAAAAATGATCTCTTGACCAATCACAGGCGCGTATTTGCCAGTTGGTTCAATATCAAATATGGCTGTCTCGAAGAAGTTTATAATCAAATTCGGCCATTTTTTAAAGTTAGCATCAAATGCGGCAATCGCCAATAAGAAATAACTTCAATATTGGTTTAATGTTAAACTTTGTCATGAATAGATAGCTCTACACTTGGTCTCTTAAAAGCTGGTGTCATGAAATAGTGACGCTGACGTCATATGCTACGTTTGACATTTGTGATCCAAGTGTCCTATAAATTTGAATGGACACTGTTAATGTTACTCCACATTATTGTAGTGTAACGTAATGTAAAAGACTAGTTATATGGAAACTACGAAAATTGTGTTCTTATGAGTTATTAATTGTATCGTTGTTCGTTTTTTTTCTCCAAAATTGTATCAGTACAAATTCTTGTTCGTTACCTGATCGTAGTGTATCTGTTTAAGGTAAAAGATGCCAGTTGACTAAAAAACCTGAAAATCATTTCCTCATTATGCCACTCTCTACATTAAAATAATATGACACCATTAATTGGTCTAGCAAATACTTGTTTTCTTATAATTCTATTAATGACGTTGTAAATACTGTATTTTACAGGAAATATGCTTTAATTAATACAGAGAGAAAGCGACGTGAAGTAACAGTGCTTGCGTTGTTGTGTTTCGTTCGGTCAGTGAGAGCGCCAGAGGTCCACCTCCCTTTCCTTCTCCTCTCCCCTTCACTCCGTTTCCCCAAACACAGGCTGGCAACGCACTTTCGACTTGCATGGTGTTGTTAGTGTCTATCGACGTTGGTGATCACTTAACATCAGCTGACCAACAAGTTCGTTTGCCAGTTATGACATATAAAAAAAGGAAAAGGCGTTTTTATCTGTTTTTTAAATCTCTTGCATTTTATAAACACTTGCATGATACTTTTAAATCTGATCATAACTTGCTTCTCTTGTGAGATTTTAATAGATAGCAACACTTTCAGTGTGACCGTATCATGTCTTTGGACACACAGTTTTGTAAAAGCATAATAATCATTTGATTTAAAATGGATCTCTCAATCGTTTCTATTAATAATGAATTTCTTGTTTGCAGATTTGTGGATGGTAATGCCTCACCTAAAGAAATCGACATGATTTGGGAAATCTCCAAACAGATTGAAGGTTAGAATCTCTGTAATTTTATAGCAATGCATATTTTTATCCCTGAGGAATTAAAAAAAAGTACAAGGAATTATTGGTAACTCGTTATAATATTTTAATTTGAATATATTCAAGTATTTAATACTAGCGGCCCCGCCGGACGATGTCCCGCTTTGATAATAAAAAAAATGTTAACAAGTTATATACCTAAAAACCTTCCTCATGAATCACTTTATCTACTGCTGAAAACCGCATATAAATCCGTTCAGTAGTTTTTGAGTTTATCGCGAACAGACAGACAGACGTCGCAGAGGAATTTGTTTTATATTATGTAATGATTACATAAGTTACAAGTATGGAGGGAAGAAATTATTCTTTAAAAAAGATATAAACATTGTTGACACTGGCAAAATAATTAGCGTCAACTTCTTCTTTTTTTTCAATAAAAACAAAATTCATGACTAAAGATTATCATTGCAGTTATCAAGTGGGTAAATATAACAAAATGCTTTGTGATGACGTCACTATGTTAGCAAGAAGGCAGGCTGCCCTGTTAGAACTTTTTTTTTTGGCAGAATCCGTATCCTCTGATTATTATTTGGTCATCCAATGGTTCTCAAAGCCGACTGGCCCCTACTTGCCTAACAAAAACACGGTACTCGCCTCTTGGTTGTTATTAAGAAAAAAAATTGTTACCTGCTTGCTGATTGAAACTGATTTTCAGTTACCATGTGATAAATCTATGAATTTTACGCTTGGTTTTTTTTACATGTTGCATACTGTAAGGCATATATGGTGTTGTAAGTTTACAGACAGGGGCAGGGGATATGAGTAGTTTAAGACATGTTTTATATTATTAGTTTACATATGAGAGCAGTGGATACGAGTCGTTTAAGCAATACGTTGTGTTGTTAGGACACGGATAGGGGTAAAGGATACGAGTCGTTTAAGGTTTATGTGGTGTTGTCAGGTCACACGATATGCGCGTTGGGTGACGGCGCGGCGTGGCCCGTGCAGGGGCTCATCCGGCACTTTAGGCCCGAGCTGGAGCGCCGCATGGCCGAGTACCAGGCCGCTAACGGGCCAAGCAAAGCCGAGCGCCTCTACTAGCTTGCTAACACTCATACCTCACACCGGTGACTATACTCCTTCATACCGTTACCTTATATCATATCCCTCCACGGTCTAGGGACGTACTAAAGTGTCGATAATATAGTCAAGAATATCGAAAATCAATATTGCTTCAGTGTTAATAAAATATTAAAAATTATTGCTGCTGTGAACTGGACTACTTCACTGATTATCCGTTTCCTCCACTAACTTTCACAGAATTGCTTATATAGTCCAAGGCTCTAGGGATATTCGGAAACATCGATGTTATAAAACGACGAGTATTGAGAACAACTGTTTTCATATTTCTTTAAATAAAATAATATTGTAGTATGGAGTTTGTGTCATTCGATATTAAGTATTGTAAAACATTCTACTTATGAATAAAATTATCGAAAATCAATATATCAACATCTTACAGTGTTAAGATGAAAAAATCGACAATATGTAGTTTAAGCCAATCGATATTAAACTATGTACTATCAAACGTCGAAGTTATGAAAATTAATATCCCACATTCCACATCTTCATGTTCCACAATTCTTCAGTGTTATTAAACTACAGTTTAAACTCTATAGCGACACGTAAGGGTCTAACGCATTTTATGACGTCATTGAGAGTTGACCTAGAATGTGGTAACAGTAATTAATAGCACATATTTTAGATGTGGTAGAGCCACGCTGAAACTATTACTGGTTTTAGCATGAATGGGTCGGCTCGCCCGGGGTAGTACCACCCTCTCATAGAAAATCGACGTGAAGTTACAGTGCTTGCATTGTTGCGTTTCGTTCGGTCAGTGAGAGCGCCGGAGGCCCACCTCCCGTCCCCTCTCCTCTCTCCTCTCCCACTCCTCTGGTGTTGTTAGTGTCCATGGACGGTGGTGATCACTTAACATCAGGTGACCCACATGTTCGTTTGCCACCTATGACATAAAAAAAAAAATGAACCGACCAACGTCAAATAATTTCGACGTTTTAAGGATGTTATCGTTAAATCGAATGGCGTAAAGCGGGATTTTCACTGTTTAAAAAAAAAGAACAATGTGGAGATTGAGGTTTAGTATGTCAAAATCGAATATATGGAAAAATGCCATCCGCCGGACACTCGGTTAATTAACTTGTCAATCAAAATTTAAGAATTAGCAACAAAACATCGTGTTTTTATTTCGATAATAATCAGGCATCGATGTTTATCGATAATCCCTATCGATTGCTATCGTTTAAGATTTTAATCATATATACCGTATTTTAGTTGTACTCGATAAAAATGAAAACAGGCCGAGAATTTACAAAATATCTCTTAATACCAATGACAATTCGTATTGATTTTTCACATATTCGACATTTTTTTTTTAATTATCGACTAATTTAATGTTATATCTAAGCAATTTCGATGGTGCCGTCGACCATGTTTATTTTTATTACGTTCAACTAAAATAAGGTATAAAAAACTTTAATAAACATTGCATATAATAATGAATACAAACATCGATAACGTTTATCGATTTTAACTATTAGCAAAACTGAAACAACTTGCCATCGTTGCTTCATTCCGATATACACGTATTCATTTGTGAATCATGCAATTTCGATTGTATGGTTCACAAATGTATATATGTATGAATAGTTTAGAATAGTTAGCTAGGTCAGACGCGTCTTTTTCCAGGTAACAGCCCAAGCCGAGGTGTGCGTGCACCCTTGTGTATGTTACCTAAAACACAAATCGGTTGAGTGCCTTAAGCGCCAACCTTAGTAGTCCGGTGAAGCTGTGAAGACCCTGCCAGGTCAAAAGCGTAGTCAGTTCGAGAAAAAAAAAACTTGTCATCGTTACATTTAACTCAAGTTATTTAGCGCTAAGAACGTTTAGTCCATTTATGTACTAGAGTTTAGTACATTTATGACGTCACACTTCAGTACTTTATTGATTGAGACGATATACGCAGTTCGTTATCTGTGTCTCAATACATATAATCGGATTTCCTGTATTATATTATCTGAATCGAGTAGGTAATTTACCTATAAGAAATTATTAACGTTAGAACTTTTAATAGCGAGGCCGTTTCATAATATTACAAAATATGGCGCAATGTGATGAAATAATTACGTCGGATATGTATATCTACGTTTTTTTTAAGACAAAAATATTAGTATTCATCTTTTAATTAATGTAGCTTCTGATTTTCATATGGTGTTTGTTTGAACTGCGTCAATTGTAATAAATTGTTTTAAATATGCATATTATTTAATCGTAAAATTATTTTAATATATAGAGTAATAAAATATGAGTTTTTTTATTTCGAAATTTATGAAAATATGCTTTACCTACTTTTCTTTGCACCAATTGCTACTAAGTAAATGATATTACCTTAAAAAAATATGTATTACCTACTAACAGTTGTTCCCAAGAAATGTAAGTAATACAAATTTTCCTAAGTCACAATCAAGGCCAGGTCGTATCTATTTTAATATATTTTCAGCTACATGTATCGTGGTTTCTATTATCTTTCTATGATGCAACAATCGAAGTTGCGGTTAAAAAATGACAAATAATAAATATAAATTATTTGTCCTCTCGCAAACCGCATAAAAGTGATGAAATTTATGCGATTGATTTTGTAATTATTCATTTTTATGATAATAAAAATCGGAACATTAACATTTTTACTATGAGGACCTTGAATTAGACGTATCTGATCGAGATAAATATATAAAATAAAAAAATGTGTGAACCTAATTTAAATATAGTCGTATAGAATCATAGGCGGCTATTTACATTTTTTGGGAAAAATAAGTTTTTTATGTGGCGATACAACAAATTTTGAATAAAAAACGATCTATAATCTTTTATTTATTTTAATAGCTGGATTTATAAATACAGTTTATACATGCATCAGAACTGATATACTTTATTTATTTAGATTATATTATTAAAGATTTAGATAATAGAAAAGAAACATTTATTCCACTTTGCCAAAATTGAGTTAAAGTGTAGATAGCCTTTGATTATATCGACGGAAGAAAGCGGAATTGTCGTAACTGGAAAATCCCAACTTTAACACCAGAGCCAAAAAACTATTTCAAAAATTCAATTTTGTTATGTGTAGTGTTAAAACTACGCTAAATAACAAGGTCGTATCGAATAAAAAAAATAATTGTAGGAAAGCGAGACCCAGACATTTCGAAGCAGTATTTTATACATGAATATGGAAATGTGATTTAGCCCAAAATGCAAGTTACGACATTTCCGCTTTCTCCCATCGATATGCGACTCATGGGAATTTAATTTTATTTTGTTAATTATTGACATACATAATGTATACCTAACAATAAGCTAAAAAATATTGCTGATAACACAACAGAATACATGAATATTCTAATCCATTAAAGAAATGTAGGTTTTGATTACTAATAAAGGTCAATTAAAGTTAGTGTGTTATTTTTATTATTTTTTTAAATGTCTATCGTTGAATGCAAAGAAGAAACATTGTACCTAATATATTTGCGCAAAATAAACAAATTAAATAGGGTAAAGTGCTATAAAGTCGTCTGTTCTTTTTTTTTTTTTACTGTGTTAGTATGACGTCATACTCCATGAATTTTAAGCGTGTAGGTACTTTGCCGATATGAAACAAGTTTTTCAGTGTTATTTCGATAAACGTTGCCGTCTGAATGTCTTAAATTAGTACGAATTAATTAGTAAATTATAATCGATCCATAAATAAGCTATGCTGTTCAATAAACACTCGAGTGGTCACCGTTTTAGTTAATTTTGTATAATATTGTAATTAGAAAATAAACAACTGAGATTTAAAACGCTTGTTTTAATGTGCTAAGGCATATATTTCCTATCTCCCATTTCCTAATTCTTCTAAATTCTTCGTTGTAGTGGGTATCTTACTTATTAACCATTAAACAAATAACTTGCCGTCGGCGGCTTAGCTCGCGTATTTTTTTTAAAATTTATATTTGTTTTTATGATTAATTATTATATTATATTTAATAGAAGGTGAATAAAAGATTTTTTTGCTTCTCTTTATATATAAATTTCTTATGTGCGTGTGTTGTCACTGAACTCCTTCTAAACGGCTGCACCGATTTTAATAAAACTTTGTGTGCGTGTTCCAGTGGATCCGATAATGGTTTAGATTCACAATTGGACCCGGTAGGTGGCGTTGCGGTTGACTTTTAGGAATTTTTTTTAATTATCAAGGAGGACAACGTCCGCCAGGTCCGCTAGTTTCATTATAAATCCTTATAACGAATACTATAATGTACATACATTTGGATTAAAAATGCAATATTAATTTTGATAATTTTGATTATAATCAAATTTGAAATTTTGTTTTTATCGCATTCCGTACAAGATACTTTTTTTTGTTATTTGTTTAAAGTTGTATGTTATTTAAACGGAAAAACTAGATTAAGATATGAGCCTTCCTATCTTATGTCTGGATTTTTTCCCCCAAACCCGGGATTTTCCTTATACCCAAAGATAGTTTTTACTACCACAAGCAACAATAAAAAAACACCCTATTATTCGTGAATAAATGAACTAATGAAAGTTGGAATAAACAAAGCACACTTTTTGTATTCACACATTGGTGGTAATATTGCTTGGTGGAAAAACCGGCAGCCAAATGTCGGAACTCCCCATTGAATAAAGTCGCCCCAAGAATACTCCTTTCTTCCCTTCAAGGATTGAATGTTTAAATAATGATGTTGATACATGTCTTTAGGGTTTAATTTCGAGAAATCCCATAAATTATGACTACAATACGGTATCAACACCTTTAAATTTGTATTCAGACATTGGTGGTAATATTGCTTGGTGGAAAAACCGGCAGCCAAATGTCGGAACTCCCCATTGAATAAAGTCGCCCCAAGAATACTCCCATTTCTTCCCTTCAAGGATTGAATGTTTAAATAATGATGTTGATAAATATTACGTCTTTAGGGTTTAGTTTCAAGAAATCCCTTAAATTATGCCTACAATACCATATCAACACCTTTAAATGTCTATCTTATCTATTATAATTCATGCTGATTGTTGATGAGTCAATCGGAACATGGTTTTTTACATATATACATTATAGTGCAAAAATAAAGACGAAATCCGATAAACTCGTGTGACGCATGTCATGGAAACCCTGTTATCATGGATTAAACTCGTAGCGAACGATTTTGAATTTCATTCGGCGAAAAATGTCACATTTGGTTGTTGAATTCCACTCGCAATTATTTTGACACAAGTTACGAGTTGTAATCCCCATTGTATGCTACAACACATTGAGCCCTGATTATTGAACGTTACAAGTCATGTGTTACAAGCGTTTTCTCTTTTAAATTAGTACATTTTTACAAGAATGCGTTTATCAAAACCATACGTGAATTTTACAAGTTACAGTGGTATCACTTCTAATACAAGTTATTAAAAAACACTTGTATTTGTCATACCGGTACACATGGTACGGTACGGTGTTGCATTCAAGGCAACAACCCAAACCGAGGTTCGGCCACTCTGGCACCCTTGAACTTGTTGCCAAACAGCGAAGCGCCTTAGTCCGGCCGCCGCCGTGGTCCGTTAGTCCGGTTAAGCTATTAAGAACTTGCTTGGTCAATAGCGTAGACAGATCGAAAAAAAAACCGTTAACAATAACTATTTTTTTTAAATCATAAGTGCGTTTGTAGGTTTTAAATTGTGACGAAGAAGTGAAGAGCTGCCATTAAGACACACAATCAAATTATTTGGAAAAAAACGAGCGCACCTCCGATTTTACTATGAAATATAACTTCAATTTATTCATCATATTATTGGTCAAACTTTGTCAGACGTTATAATGTGAAGAACCATCCTAAAATTTAAATTAGTACGTGTTGCTTAGACTTTTTTGATGAGTGTATTAGCGTCTGACAAAGTTTGACCAATAATATGATGAATAAATTGAAGTTATATTTCATAGTAAAATCGGAGGTGCGCTCGTTTTTTTCCAAATAATTTGATTGTGTGTCTTAATGGCAGCTCTTCACTTCTTCGTCACAATTTAAAAAACTTTTTTACTACAAAATGAAATTTCTAAAGAAAATGTATTTATTGTGAAAGAATAGAACAATTTAATACAAAGTATGGGATCCTCTGCTATTCAGAACATGTCGGCAACGATTATTCATTGATTTAATGAGACTGTTTATGTCATTTTGCGGTATTCGCTCCCAATGGAATTGTAGCAAATCCTTCAGCTGTTATGTTGTTGTCGCTCCGTCCAAGTCCTTCAAAACACGTCTCTGGAGCATGTCCCATGCGTGCTCGATGGGGTTGAGATCTGGCGATTGTGCAGGCCAGGGCAATACCCGGATGTTCTCCGTTGCAAAGTATTCACTGGTTCGCCGAGCTGTATGTGAACGCGCATTGTCATGCATTAACCTAAAATCGGAGCCAAAGGTTTGTGCAATTGGGTAGACATAAGGTCTGAGAATATCCTCAATGTAATTTTCAGCATTCATGTTTCCATTTACAAAAACGAGCTCAGTTCGCCTGTTCTTCATAATACCCGCCCATAACATAACTGTTGAGCCGCTGTATGGATGAACTTCCTGAACGCACCTGAGCCTTTCAGTATTTCCGGGCCGACGATACACTCGCACCCTTCTTGTATCAGGCTTAAACCCGAATCGCGACTCATCGGAAAACATAATTTTATCCCATTGTTCCTGGGTCCATGTTATGCGTTCTCTACACCATTCATATCGACGAGCGCGATTCCCGTGACGTATCGGTGGGCACCTGATTGGGCGTCGAGCTCGTAGGCCGTACTCATGCAGTCGATTTCGCACAGTTTGAGGACTTACATCAACACCACTTGAAAATTGTAGCCTCAAACTTATCTCTCGAGCGGTTAACATCGGCTGTCGTCTTGCAGTCAGTTGTATGTACCGGTCTTGCCGAGTGGTTGTACTCCTTTTACGGCCTGGATGCTGTTCAGCGGGTTCTCCTGTATTATTGTAGCGCTGCCAAAGACGACAAATAACACTTCTATGAATGCCAAAATGTCGAGATACCTGAGATTGATTACTTCCCGCTTGCAACATCCCTACAGCTCTTTGCATTTCATCTGCCATCAAATGACGTCGCTTCATGACGTAATGAATATCTAACAATTCAATTTTGTCGCTAACTTTATTTAAATGGTTGGTAAAATTATAAAATCAAGACTAAACGTAGCAATTAAAACGCACTTAAATTCAAACAAATTCGCAGTCATTTGAATTTTATGAAAAAACAAAACAATCAAATTTTTTTTTTTACAACCTGCCAGTATGTCATCAATAACAAAAAAGTTTACTTACCTACGCACTTTGTTTGAGTAAATACTTAGAAATTAATTAATTTAAATGGTAAAATTTGTAATATCACGCATGTTACTTAGACTTTTTTGATGTGTGTAGTAAAGATAATTATTAATGTAGTTTACACATATAAATATAACCTCAGATTTTATACGCAATACTGTATGTATACAAAACTGTAGATGAGTGCACAGCCGGTTCTCTCAGCCATCACGCGCTCTCATTGGTCAAATCATATAGTGCGCACTTCCCCAGTTTCCTGTAACATATTTTCCTATTTCAGATTTCCTAAATCACTCCCACAAAAAAATATCCAGCAACCTACATTTAACATTAATTTGAATAGTTATTGTTTCGTAATTCCCATCCTATCGACATATAATACGTCGATGTACGTAAATTACAAATATAATTTCAAATAAACTTGTATAAAATGCCCTGGTAACTTGTGAGCTCGTGGGCCGTAATTTACAAGTACTTTAATTTGTGAGCTTCTAGACTTGTAATATTTGATAAACAGGGCACTGGTATCCCAACAAGCACATGTAAAGTATGTCTTATCCGCCTGAATGTAGTCTCAGGTACACCCTCTGTAAGTTACGGTGATACCGTATTCGGTATCTGGCAATACACATCACACTGCACTTGTAAGAATTACGGGGTAGGTATATAGATTCTGTACGGGACCTGTTTTGGGTAGTTAGTCTAAGCGAAAATTGCCAGACCCTAAATAAAAGTACGCCAACCAAACTATAAAGTTTAAAAAAAATATATTATAGGGAGTAAACGAACAGGCGGGTCACCTGGCAACACCAGGTGAGACGCAAGCGCGTTGCCGGCCTTTTAACGAAGAATACGCTCGTTTCTTGAAGGTTTGTAGCTTGTTTTGGAAACACCGCCCCAGGGAGTCGATTCCACAGGGCCGAAGTACGAGGCAGAAATGACCTTGAAAACCTCACCGTGGAAGACCGTCATCCATCCAAGTGGTGTGGATGGAATTGCAGTTTCAGGGGGGTATAAGGTAGTGGAATGTAGCGGCAGATATAAGTCCATACAACTCTTCTGAACACTCAACGTGGTAGATGCAATAAAGGACGCAAAGACACGCGATGTCCCGACGCAGTGCCAATGAGTCTAGCCGATCGGATATTCCCTCGTCGCCGACGATTCGAGCCGCTCTACGCTGGATGCAGTCAAACGGAAGCAGCTGATATTGTTATCGTAGCTCACGGGATTAGTTCGCTCGATTCAAACCCGCGATCCAAATCCAACGCGGCCCAATCTAGGTGCGGCCACTCTGCTACCCTCGCTTTAACTGTCATTCGTCTGAGCGCCTTATGTGTTCGCATTCAAGCTCAGTGAAGTTTTTTAAAGTCAGGCCAACAGCGTGTAGTCTTGGCAAAATACACATGGAAAATTTTAAAACAATCGGTATACAAATTAAGCTTAGCGTCCACTGTGTGCCTGAAGCCGAATAATTCGATTGCCATAAATTATCTAGTTATAGGACTGCGTTAGAAAAGACTTTCTATTCGCTACGCTTCTGATTAGCTATAATGTCTGCAATGCCATAGTGTAGTATCTGAAATACCTAAAATGAAATGTGGTGAAGTCAATAGCATGTTGGTTGGGGAATTTTTTGATGCCCACATATTAATTTTAATTGATAATCTGTCGCCAAGCACCCGTAGGTGTGTTATGGTTGATGCACCTAAAAGCCAGTTCGCTAATCTGTGTGTCACCATTTTTAGGAACATCAAATGAAATGACCATCAAACACAAAATATCCTTATTCTTTAACATTAGTATTTTTGTACGTGTTTTTTCTTTTAACTTTAGATCTGTAACGTATAGTTATGGCGTCAAAAATATTGTCTGTCTGTCTCTTTATGTCCGGATTTAACTAAAAACGGCTTGTCCCATTTTTATATAATTTTTTACATGGGAAGTTTATATCATTCTTCAGTTAATAATAGCTTCCTGGAGTTATAAAACTTACTTTTCGGAATAATAATAAACGTTAAAAAAAGTTTTTTAATTTGTATCGTCTGTCTATAACCTTTCTTCAAAATCTGTTCATAATATTTTATATAATAATTTCTAAAACTATTATTGATTGAATTTTCATTCTATTAATTAAATGATCCGAAATTTCCATGTAGAAAATTCCATAAAAAGTCGTTAGGCCATTTTGGAGTTCAATCCGGATATACAGATTCTTTAACGGTGTATTCATGATCATTGTCCTTTTATACTAGTAACAAAAATTAGGCTATTTATTAGAAAAGGGATAATTTTCAACAGGCTATCATCGACAACAAAATGGCCGACGTTAGCACAGTTAAAAAAGAAGTTAAAGTAAGAGTCTAGGTTTTATATTCGACCATCAGGCCAATAGCCTATAGTCAGTATGAAAAAAAACTTAATTTCAAAGATAAAAATTATAAACAACTATAGATTTAAGGATTTAAGGATAGGATTGCAATCAAGACGAAAATATAAATCGATTACAATTCTGGTTCAAATATTAGGAAATGTAACCTTTAGTAGAACCTAAATTAGGAATCGTAATCGATTTCGAAACGAGATTATAGTAATCTCTATACGATATTATGGCTTTAAATATTCGGAATATAGGGCATTCGTTCCTGACGGGATCTCGATTATTAAGCTTGTTTCGGCACGAAGTATTTCGTAATCGGCCAGTGCAAAGACATTGCTACTGAAAGATTTTTATCCTAGTATTTATTTTCGTAAGTTAACGTAACTTGAGCGTAAGTATCCAATACACTCACTCACCTTCAAATACAGTGATTTTGGACAAACTAGTATGATAGGCAAATAAATATATCTAATTTATTTATATTCCCTCGTACTCATGTACATTATGTAACAATACCTTGTACGTTATGTACATTGATATACAAAAACCCAAGATGCCCACTTAACGTCTCACAGACGGCACACAAAAATGAGTGCATAATTTTGGATTATGCAGTAATTTCAAATAGTTTCGCGTCGCTTTCATCCTTGTAAAAACAACTTGAAATCATTCTGGTAAGGTTTAATTTGCGAAATCATAAGTTTTTGGTATATCTATAATGACGTATGTATATAAGGGAGTTTTTGCGGCCGGTTTTGAGCGCTACTTTTATTCGAGACTGTCTGTCTTACGTTTTTATGTCAATGGTTATGTGGGATAGCTTTTCTATATAACTTACTAGGGATCCGCCACATCTTTGTACCGGTGCAATGTACTAATATTACGTCACAAGTGTCTAAACAAATTAGATACCTCTTTGGCGTTTTCGATGAACTATATTCGTAGTTTGTTACGAAACAACTTTTTAAAAGTAAACCTTCTAATGCGAGAGTTTTGTAATTCTGATCCGCAACTTTTTTACGTGACGAAAAATAGTGGGAGTAAACACTGTGTCGGGTAGAGTGGGAGCAGTGTCTTCGCTTGCCTTTGGGTATTGGAGAGCAGTGAGACATACGCTTTACTCGTTTTGTTTTTGAAAGTTTCATTTCTACTGCATGTGAACTAGACTCAATTGTTTTGGACATGTAATTTTAAGGTATGATATCTTAAATATTCACTGAAATGATATGTTATAAGTGGCAATTTTGATCTAACGACAAAAATGATTACTGTGGGTTATCCTCAGGGAATCCACATGTTATGGACTGTTCTGAACATACTTTGAAGATATATAAATCCTTACTACATTACTTTGATGTAACTTATAAGGTTTAGTGCTTGGGTACTCCCAACGGCTTCATTATAATTCGTCGATCTTTTTCTACTTTATATACATACTAGCTTTTGCTCGTGGCTCTCGCTAATGTTACTTGATCTGTCCCTAAGGTATAGTTTATTCCATCTGGATATAAAGTACTATTTACCCTTTTTTGTACTA
Source organism: Antheraea pernyi (assembly GCA_015888305.1). Classification (NCBI taxonomy): domain Eukaryota; kingdom Metazoa; phylum Arthropoda; class Insecta; order Lepidoptera; family Saturniidae; genus Antheraea; species Antheraea pernyi. The sequence goes on along the minus strand of MU158827.1, from coordinate 392,899 downwards.
TTTACAACGCGTATTCGCATACATAATTATTGGTTAAGTAATTGAGTCTTGAAAACGTAACAAACAAAGTCATTTTTGCATTTATAATATTAGATAGAATAGATTATTATAGATGAGAACATCAAATTGGGTAAAAATATTTTGTTTCGACATAGTTTGATATTTCAAGGATTGATTTTACGTAAAAAGTTGAACGCCATTTAAGACAAATTGACTTAAACTCCTGTTTCAGTTGATGTCTTTATTACGTTATACTTTAATAGTAGCTTTTGCCCGCGACTTCGTTCGCGTGGAACAGTTAATTTGGGGTAAGGGTAACGCGCAGCGGAAGCTCTCAAAAGAGAAAAAAAAAACGATTTTGAAACATTCTTCACTAGTACTCCGCTCCTATACGTCTTAGCGTGATGAACAAACCCTCCAGCTTTATAATATTAGTATTGACAATGTACTAAAATATACTACTTGTCAATCTTTTAGACCGTTCTGGATATAGCCGTAAGTTCTAGGTTTCGTGTAATATAGTCAAAACATTTTTCTTTATAACTTATAGGTTGAGCGTTTGACCATAATTTCATTTGATGTTAAGTGGCGACGTGATCTAAGAGGGTAAACAAGCCAAACCTAAAGGAGATGGACTCTTAAGGGCAGCTGCCGGGAACACACCAGTTGTAGTCCGGTGAAGCTGTTAAGACCTTGCTAGGTCAATAATGTAGTGAGTTCGTGAAAAAAAACCAACAGATGCTTTGGTGACTAATGTTCAACTTGCGGACGGTAGCTAACCAGGAGGTATTATTATTATTTTTTATCAAGATGTTTAGTGATCACCACCGTCCATAGACACTTGCAACACCAGGGGAGTCGCAAATGCGTTGCCAGCCTGTGTATGAGGGAAGGGGTAGGGGTAGGTAAAGGGGGAACAGAAAGGGAAAGTGAGAAGGGAGGTGGGCCTCCGGCGCTCTGACTGACCGAACGAAACGCAACAATGCAAGCACTGTTACTTCACGTCGGTTTTCTGTGAGAGGGTGGTACTACCCCGGACGAGCCGATCTATTCATGCTGAAACTACTACTAGCTACAGCGTGGCTCTACCACCTACAATAATTACCCTGCCACCACGCTATGATAGATTTCTTCACGATGTTTTCCTGTACCGGAAGCTCCGATCAGTTGCTAGGATTCAAACCTACGTCCACCGACGCCGTATCCAAACACGCTATCAACTAAACCATCATCGCTTCAAATGTAAATTGTGTTATGCGCTACCATATTCAGAGCGGTCAAAAAGTCAGTGTAGTGTACTGTGATTATATGAATTTTTTACTCTAAATCCATGTTTATTTATTTAAACTTTATTGTACACCAATTATATACATTCATTTCAAAAACATTTTACGTTTTGTTATTGGTACAATGGGCGGCCTTATAGCTATTAGCAATCCCTTCCAGGCAACCTTTGGATGGATTTGTTCAATGGAATAGAGTCAGGGGTATTCTGGGTGTACAAGAAAACAACAACTAGTTAATACCACCTAAGCTAGTGGCACGTAACTGTAACATGCTTATAAAATACATTATGAAATATAAATAATATATAGACTACATGATATATCTAAATAAAAACAAGATAATATTTATAGAGGTATATATATATGTGTATATATGTATAGATTGGTACAAATATACACATAAGCGAATTTTAAATAGATAAATAGTGTTTTTTGACCGAGTTTCTAAAAATGCCCATCGTCTGAGCCCATCTTATAGAAACTGGTAGAACATTCCATAGTCGGACAGTCTGAATTGTGAATGACTTGGCGCTAAAACTAGTAGAATGAACAGGGATTATCATCTGATTACCTTAAATTTCGAGTATGCCTATCGCACAGGAACTTAAAACGATTTTTTAACTACAGAGGAGGGATAGGGTTAAAGAGAGCACCGTATAGGAGATAAAGAGTGCGAGCATTCCGGCGTAGCCTCACAGGGAGCCATTTTAGGTTCGTTCGAAATTCTGATATGCGATCAAATTTACGCAAACCAAATACATAAATTTTGTAGTTTTCCAGTTTATCCAGTTGAGCTTCAGTAAGATCTAAATAACAAGTACCAGCATAGTCGATGATAGGAAGGAGAAGAGTCTGTATAAGCTAAATTTTAGTGGGAATAGGGAGGAAATTACGGAGTCTTCTTAGGTATCCGGCTGACGCGAAAAATTTCCCACTTGCTTCATAAAGCTATGGACCCCAAAATAAATTTTTGTCAATATAAATTCCTAAGCTTTTTACTTTATCACCTACAGGAAGAATAGTGCCTTCAAAGATGATGGGTGGTGGGAGTTGCATTTTTTTCAATCTTTGCAGTCATCCTAGGGCTGCCAATGGTTATGATTTGGGTTTTATTAGGATTCATTCTGAGACCATAGGCTTTACTCCATCCACTAAAGCGTATCAGATCACTATTAATAGTAATGATAGCTTGTGACAGGTTGTCGAGGGAAGACTGTGAATAAGTTTGGAAATCATCAGCATATAAATGGTCAGAAGAAAGTAAATTTTTGGATATAGAATTTATGAAAATTCCGAAAAGTAATGGAGACAAGACCCCACCCTGTGGCACGCCAGTTGAAGTCACTGAAAGGGAAGAAAAAGTTTCGATGATACGAATACGTTGTCGACGACCAGTTAGATAACTTTGAAACCAGTCATTAGCTAGTACAGATACATTAAGTGAGTTTCGCACACCAAGTAGAACATCAAAGTCAATGGTATTGAACGCGTTACTAAAATCGAGCAAACTAAAATCCATACATCTATACTTAATATTATAAAGCTGAAGAATTTGTTTTCATAAACGAGCGAATCTTAGGAACTACTGGTCCAATTTGAAGAATTATTTCAGCGTTAGATAGCTTCTTTATCGAGGAAGGCTTATTTATCATAGACGCTAAGACCAATAAAAAAAAGTTAGCCCAAAGGGACGAAGCCGAGGGCAGGAGCTGATCAGTTATAAACTGTACAGTTGTGTAATATTGTAATGAAAGACAGACTCGTTGTCCTCGATCGCACCCCTCAGGGGAAAGCGATTTTTAATCTTACATCCCTTTGCGGCCTCTCCGGCGTCATAGTCGAGCCGCCGCGCAAAACGTCTGTGCCCTCGCAGTGTCACAACTGCCAGGTGTACGGACACTCCGCACGAAACTGTCGCCTGTTTATTCTATAACGATCTATCAGGTGCGTATCATTCAATTAAAAGTTTATTTGATTTGATTTATTTGATGTCTTAATACGCATTACTTTAAAGACTATATAACAGTTATTACATGAGTCATTCCTTTCTTTATAGCTGTTATATATTTAATAGGAAAATATATACAAAATTAGTGACAAAAATATGAAAATAGAAATCATGCCTAAAGTGATAAATTTTAATAATTACTGCCTAATGATTGATACCTGTAAAACAGAATTAAGTATAGCAAATAGCAAATTAGACACCGTTTAATAATTTAAAATTGTTTGTAACAACGAACATCGTATAATATTATATTATAAAAAATAATGGGATGAAGACAATACCGCACTTGTTCTTGTTTGTGGTAAATGACAATATGTTTATATGAACACTTCTAACAAATACAAAAACATAATGGCGTTAGAATAGAATAGAATAGAATATAGAAAGAAAATAGAATATATATATATAGAATTAACAACAATAATAAAACGGTTTTATTTTTGTATATGAACAATAATTAAACCTTCAAATAAACAATAAAATATATTTTCTGTTTTAGTTCTTTATTCAAAAGAAATGACTTGTAATGGCGTTATAAGATATAGAATTACCAACAATAATAAAACCTTCATATGTAGCCGTAGCTCAGTTATAACATACTAGACTTTATATGGTCCGAAGGAGCAGACGGTTCAAACACGGTAATCAATTTTGTTCAATCTGATATACACGTATTCATTTGTGAATACTGCAATTTCGATTGTATGGTTCACAAATGTATATATGTATGAATAGCTTAGAATAGTTAGCTAGGACAGACGTGTCTTTTTCCAGGAAACAGCCCAAGCCGAGGTGTGCGTGCACCCTTGTGTATGTTACCCAAACCCAAAATCAGCTGAGTGCCCTAAGCGCTCGGCCTTAGTAGTCCGGTGAAGCTGTAAAGACCTTGCCAGGTCAATAGCATAGTCAGTTCGAAAAAAAAAAAAAAAAAGAGTAATGAAAGACAAGACAAAGGTTTAGTTTACGCGTAACTATTGAGTTATGTACCAAGATAATAATACCATGTAAGTACTTGTTATACATATGTACGTTTTACGTTACGTAAATGTGTCCTTGCCGTTAGCGATTTACGCAGAGAGGTTAATAGCGACTTAATACAGTTGTACAATGCTAAAGGTCTTCGTAATAATAATAGGTATTCTATAGAAATGTTATGTAACGTTAATGAGAGGAACATTACATTATTTTGTTTAAGATTTCTAATTAAAAACAGTCACGTCACTGCTCCGATTCTCCGAAATGATTGGTAAGGTTGTTGTAATTACGCGATGTTTAGGGATAACAGAATAATGTTTATTATATACTAGATGATGAACGCGACTTTATCTGCGTTGTTTATTATCTTAATGATAATCTATACTAATACTATAAAGAGGTTAAGTTTGTAAGGTTATAGGGGATAATCTCAAGAACTTCTGAAATATTAAATTCAATTAATCTCAAGAAAAATTCATTCAGCGTTAGAGAGCTCATTTATCGGGGAAGGCTATAAATCATAACGCTAAGACCAATAGGAGCGGAGCACCGATGAAGAATATTTCAAAATCGGGGTTTTTTTCCCTTTTGAGAGATTCGTTAGCCCAAAGTATTCCAAGCGGATGAAACCGCGGGCAGAAGCTAGTATATTATATATATTTAATGGACAGAGATAAAATTATAACCATCACACTGCTTGCTGGACTTGTCCGTGGTAATAAAACACTTCTCTGCAATCGTAATACTTAAAAGAATCGTAGTTTCTTAAAACTATAAGTACCTTTATGTCGTGATATTTTTATATACATTATGTATCGATTTATGTCTACTTTCTTGAATTGTGTTTTTTCCTGAAATGCATATGTTATATAATATACTATTTATATATTTTTTCCGGGTACCTAATATTCTGCAAATTATAAGGAAAACTATATAAAATCCGCCACGTACTTTAGAAGGACTAAGGGAAAACACGGACAGGTGGAAAAGTTACTTCGTTTTGTAACGTGGATGACGTGACGTCACGATATGACGACTTAATACTGAATGATGACGTCTACTTTGTTTACGTGAAAATTTGTACATCCGTGAGTATTACCAGTCTTAGAATGGTTCTTTACTTTTTTGTTATATATTTTTATGATTGCTTTGTACCTACAGAAAATGAAATTAAACTTTACATTAATACTTCTTGGAACTTTACCCAGAAAATTGTATAAGATACACCGATTTGTTACAACGACCCATACGCCATCTATTGTGCGCTATTTGTATTATATGATTAAATTCACGCAATCGTCATGAAGTTTCAACTCGATCAGATGTACGATGCGCAAACTTGTTAAATATGAACATACAAACGAAATTTTTTATATATAAAACGTAATACGTTATGTAATTGAAATATTATTTTCTGATTAATGCCGGGAACACGCTCTATAAATACAGATTATAAGAAATATTTATACAAGGAGCTTGGACAATGTTTTAGTCTATCTATCGGGTTTGATAATGTAGCCACTTTATTTTTTTTTATTTATAGGCCTGCACTAATTGATATATAATAAAGTAAATTTTCAAAAAAAAAAGTATTAATCCACGCCAATGCCACGAATCCCATAATCAGAACCTAACCAAACTCTCATCAAACTGCCCTTGAAGTACATTCTTTCCAATAAAAAAAATCATCGAAACCAGTTAGCGTGATATGGAGTTATTTGTCTATTTGTAGTGTACATACTTAATGCAAATTTAAAGCATATAAGGTTTGGCACTGGATGCCGTTGTCGGAACTGGACCAAATTGAAATGGGACCACACGAGAAGTACCAGCTTTCAAATAAAAAAGGTCAAAATCGGTTTTTGAAGTCGGTTAACAAGATGCACAGTCTCGAATAAAACTAACGCTTAAAACCGTCTCCAAAAATTAACCGACATACCTAAGTACATAGTTATATAAGAAACTTATGTTTTTGCAAATTCAATTTTACGCGAATTATTTTAAGTTGTTTTTACAATGTACAAAGGTCCAAAGACGCGAGTGACAAGAGACTGTTTGAAATTAGCTCAGAATTCTTAATTGTGCACTCATTTTATGCGGACGGGTTTGAAACGTTGACTTTGCATCTTGAGTTTTTATATATCAATGCCTGTCCTCGAATAATTCCTTGTTCTTCATTATTTCACTTTGGAAAACCCAATATATATAAGCGAGTCAAAACAATCATATTTAGACACGTATGACTCCTATCTACTATCACAAGCAAAATTCGATTGACGTCAAACGTATGATCGTAATTCGTATCAGTCATCGACTATAGAATTAGAATCTTCCTGCAGTTTCATTGCTATGTATAGATAAACTTCTTTACTTGTATTTATTTTCTATATTTATTAAGAAGCAAATAAACAAGGTTGTGGTGGTCTAATTTATTTATTTACGTGTGGAAAATGCAGTTAGGAGTCTGATTTTTTTTTATATCCTTGGCCTCCAACGAACGAACAAACGAACAAGTGAGTCATCTGATGTTAAGTGATCACCACCGTCCATAGACACTTGCAACACCAAGGGAGTCGGAGATAGGAGTGTAGGGGGGGGGGGAGGGTTGGTGAGTAAACGGCACTCTCACTAACCGAACGAAACGCAACAATGCAAACACTGTTACTTCACGTCGGTTTTCTATGTGAGGGTGGTACTACCCCGGGCGAACCGACCCATTCATGCTGAAACCAATAATAGCTTCAGCGTGGCTTTACCACCTACGGAAATATACTACCTGATGAATAATGTAATAACAAGAACGGGTATACTAGAAAGAAAATCTACAATCGTTTATCACATCGATACAACGCTATTAATAATAATGAAAAATTATTAGCCATTCATTGGTGGAATATCAATCCTATGTCCATGAGAAAGCCAGAACCTGACAAATGTTCTTGTAGTACCACCGTATGTGGGAAAAATAAAAACTGTGGATATCTCGGAATATGAAATCGTCAATGCGTGGTGGGCTGGTGTGGTGATTATGCCCATATCTTATTTCGGGTAGGGGTCTATGGTCCTGCAATGGTTCGCTTACAGACTAACTACTAACGATGGTAAAGATAATGTTAAATGTACTTTTTTTATTTTTGTACTATATCTAAAGACTTCATCAGTAATAAAATTCAGTATCCTTGACTTTAGCCGTCGTTATTGACCGACGGTCTCCAGGTTAATGACCCTTTGTTATGATAGTTACATAACGAAATAAGAGATAATTAAGCCCCTAAAACTGTGCATTAAGATTAAACGTTTCAAGCACCTAAATGATAAGTTAGCTATGTGCGATAAACGTATGTAAGTACTTATTTCCGATTCTGTAAAATTTTCGTACCTCAATAATCTTTGCGATAATCATTGTTGAAATAAATGTATAAAGTTCAAAAGCGAGACAGAATGAAAATAATGCGACACGTACGCGTCTCATGTTGTTTTTTTTTCCTCAATCAAGTGGATTTTGTTGATAGAACGAAACGTTGATATTTATTATTAACCGACTTCAAAAAAAGGAGGAGGTTATGAATTCGTCTGTATTTTTTTTTTTTATGTTTGTTACCTCATAACTTTGGACTGGGTGAACCGATTTTGATTATTCTTTTTTTATTTGAAAGCTGGTGCTTCCCATGTGGTCCCATTTCAATTTGGTCCAGTTCCGACAACGGCATCCAGTGCAAAACCGTATAAATTTTAAATTTACATTAAGTATGTACACGACAAATAGACGAATAACTCAATATCACGCTAACCGATTTCGATGATTCATTTTTTATTGGAAAGGATGTACTTCAAGGGTAGTTTGATGAGAGTTTGGTTAGGTTCTGATTATGGGATCCGTGACAAAGTAAGTAAACTTTCAAGAAACGAGCCTACTCCATTCTTAAGGGCCGGCAACGCATCTGTGTTTCCTCTCGTGTCGCAATTGTCCATGGGCGGCCGTGATCACTTACCATCAGGTGACCCGTATGTTCGTTTGCCACCAATATTATAAAAAAAACTCTTCAATTCTTAGGAGCCTATTGTGCTTATGTTCGTTGCTGTGTTACAACATGACGCAAGCATTGTAATTACATTACTTAAGGTGTATAATGTGTGAAGCGATGGTAGCCGAGTTGGTGGTAGAAACTATCGCGGATTACTGAAAAGGTTGCGTTCGTACCAAACGTTACTTATTGTACAACCAATTGAAACCATACCGCATACCATACCGATAGATACTATACCGCAAAAATGCGCATATTTTAATATACTTAAGGCGGAACGGAGTTCGCGGGCTCTGCTAGTAAAATATATTTATGTACACTAAAAATGGAAAAATAAAGTAAATTTTCAAAAAAAAGTATTATCCGACTTCAATGTCAATCAAAAAACCATATAAGGCACTAAAAAGCGGAAAATAAATAGTTTATCAAATTAACCAAATGAAATAAAACATATGAATATGTGTGCTACCTAGAGATGTATTGAAAGTCGGTGCCAAACTCTCTGGAACATAGTACGCTACTATTAACAAATAAATTAAGATAAAAAAGATGGATAATGAATATATTATATAAGATTTGGCGTTTCTGCCTTTACATTAATTTGAACATAGAAAAGATTTGGCGCGTATGCCTTTACATTAACTTAGACATAAAACTGACTAAAGAATACATAAGAACTAACTATATTGACAACTTCAGAAATAAAAGATGATTTTTTTAAATGTACGAAATATTATATAGAAGATTTGGCGATTAGGCCTTTAAAGAATACATAAGAACTACCTATATTGACAACTTCAGAATTGGCGGTATGGATTAATTCCTTCGCCTGTTCTATTGGACGAATATTATTACTACTACTCTCTTTGGTTGGTTTACCTAAAATAATATAAATTTTTCTTCTCTCCAATTAATGACAACATTCAATAACGCCATAACATTCACAGTTCAAGAGATTTAAGTGGCGCTATAAAGAGTTTAAACGGTATGTAATGTTATTAAAAACTCATTAATCGATTTTGAAATCGCTATCGTTTTGCCTGATTCAACTATCTCATATATATCCCGATGTGTGTAATTTCTGACTCACCTAAAATGTAACATAGTCACCGCTCCGCGATGTTATTTTAGTACGTGACCTATCCATATCGCTGATGAAAATAATAGCATATCGTTTGGATATACACACATCAAAAAAGTCTAAGCAACATGCGTGATATTACAAATTTTACCATTTATATTAATTAATTTCTAAGTATTTACTCAAACAAAGTGCGTAGGTAAGTAAACTTTTTTGTTATTGATGACATACTGGCTGGTTGTAAAAAAAATTTGATTATGATTTGTTTTTTCATAAAATTCAAATGACTGCGAATTTTTTTGAATTTAAGTGCGTTTTAATTGCTACGTTTAGTCTTGATTTTATAATTTTACCAACCATTTAAATAAAGTTAGCGACAAAATTGAATTGTTAGATATTCTTTACGTCATGAAGCGACGTCATTTGATGGCAGATGAAATGCAAAGAGCTGTAGGGATGTTGCAAGCGGGAAGTAATCAATCTCAGGTTTCTCGACATTTTGGCATTCATAGAAGTGTTATTTGTCGTCTTTGGCAGCGCTACAATAATACAGGAGAACCCGCTAGACAGCATCCAGGCCGTAAAAGGAGTACAACCACTCGGCAAGACCGATATATATAACTGACTGCAAGACGCCAGCCGATGTTAACCGCTCGAGAGATAAGTTTGAGGCTACAAATTTCAAGTGGTGTTGATGTAAGTCCTCAAACTGTGCGAAATCGACTGCATGAGTACGGCCTACGAGCTCGACGCCCAATCAGGTGCCCACCGATACGTCACGGGAATCGCGCTCGTCGATATGAATGGTGTAGAGAACGTATAACATGGACCCAGGAACAATGGGATAAAATTATGTTTTCCGATGAGTCGCGATTCGGGTTTAAGCCTGATACAAGAAGGTTGCGAGTGTATCGTCGGCCCGGAAATACTGAAAGGCTCAGGTGCGTTCAGGAAGTTCATCCATACAGCGGCTCAACAGTTATGTTATGGGCGGGTATTATGAAGAAGAGGCCAACTGAGCTCGTTTTTGGAAACATGTATGCTGAAAATTACATTGAGGATATTCTCAGACCTTATTGACTCCAATAGGAGTGGAGCAACAAAACAAAAAAGCGGACGAAGTCGCGGGCTGTAGTTAGTATACTATAAACGTTGTCGATATTTATGTCGGTATCTTAAAACTGTTTTTTTTTAAATAGTAATATAGTAAAATATGCAAAAAGATGCCAAACTCTTAGTGTTATAACTATTAATAATTAGCGTTTGATTGCGGTAATGTAGATTTGACTCATCCTTCTGGAGCCGTATCTCTTTATGGATGTAAGGTTCTTTCTTTTTATTTTTGTTCTGGGTTCCGTCTATGAGATGGACAGCAAATACATGAGTTAACGAAGAATTGTAACTCCGCTCGTGTGTTGGTTTCAGTTCGGACGTTTCATGAAATGAAAGTACGGTATAATTTTGATAATTTTTTTTATTCCCTCTATCATTCATTCTTTTTTTATAATTCTTATGATACCTTAACACTATTTACAGTTCACATAAATTAAAGTATTATAGTTTATTTAACATAGTACGCCTACTATTGTACATAAATCTTTCGTCGTAACGAGAGACCTGACTAACTCGCTTAATAGATAAAAAAAAACTAAAAACAGAAATGATTCCAAAATACAATATATTGATTGATTTCTAAAATGAACAAAAGTAATAAATTCTAGTGTGATTTGTTTTACATACATAGTAAAATGTAAGAAGACTTGATTTCAAATGATTTCGATTAAAAAATAAATCAGCACCAAGTACCAAACGGCGAAATAATTTAGTTTTAGGAATAATAGCGCCTCGCATCACACCGTAACGTATTACAAACGAGAAATAAATTAATTTTCACCTTTATCTTTTAAAATACATGGCACTTACCAAATTCTACGGACCATTTCGGTACGTGGTGGTGTGAATGGATTTAGAAAAAAAAACAAATATTAATTCAATATATGTTTACATAAATGAACAAAACGATAATTCCGTTCAATTGATTTCATAAAAAACAATATACAAAGAAGAAAAAAATGGAAGCAACTGAAACATTATGTAACAAAAGTTCAACACTTCTTCTACGCAACAACATAATGGCATAAGTATTATCGCTAAATAGCATCGGTGGAGATCACAATTACACGATATAACTTTATATAAATACAAAATATATATATATATATATATACAATAGGTAATTTACCTAATATTATTAGCAACAATTCCAATACAATATAGCCGTCTATACTGATGTGAAATTGATATGAATATTTTAGGCTAAAGGAATTAAATGTAATAGTTAACAGAATGATTTTACATAAATAATCTGGAGGGACAGCGACGCGACGGGACCACGACATACTGTCGCCCCGATCCGGCTCTGTCCGCGTTCGCGAAGTGGGATCGCTTATCGTTTCCATAATTAGATCACAAAACGCGACATCAGTCTCAATTATTATGTCATTATGAACGTTACGACTATACCACAGCTCGTGAAAGCGAGAACGCAACGACGTTACAACCGGCACATAACAAGCGTTCCTTTGTGTTACTCTGCACTCGTTTTTATATGCGATTGCTATCGTTTGCTCTATAGCTTACACTTTATAAATTAGCAGGCCGGAGTGCGGGCCAGCCGCCCCCGGCCTCACGATCCTCTACCGGATCACTATACTAAATACCTTCAGCGACCATCAATCGGACGCACGCTACTCCGCATTGAAACCGTTCAAACGCAAACGTTTCAGCGAGCGACCGCGCACCGACTACGAATTAGGCCGGAATAACTTATACAATAAATTCATAAATAGTTTTGAAAAGGATGTCCATTACGGGCGCTGTAGGCGATTATCGGAAGTGTTACAGCGGGCGCGTCAATGGAACTCGTGATGACCGATGCCAGCACCGGTCGGTGAGCTGCCGTGGTGTGGGTCTCTAGGGGACTAGACGCAGTCGTCGTCCATGTCGACGTCGGGCACGAGCCGGTCGTGGGAGGCGGCAGCGCGCGGAGGCAGCTCGTTCCTCGGATCCCGAGCTAACCACGGGTGCCGCAATACATCCCTAGCGCTCAGACGCTCACAAGCCTCCCTCCGTAACAGAGATCGTATCAAACATTTACCCCGCGACGACAAGCATTCGGGCACCACGTAGTAACCGCGTGATATCTTTGCAAAGAGCGATGCGTGCTCCGAATCGTTGAATGGATACCTGAAACAAAAGTGACCTAAATCAGCAACCATATCTAAGTGTACATTTACAATTTACAGGCTTTAAAATTGGTCAGAAATGAACAGGTAAATAAATTAAAAGAATTCGTTACGATTTATCACTTTGAAATAGATTATTATCTGCGAGCCGGATCATTAACGACGACATTAAGAGAGATATCCCCGAATTGATGGGTATAAATGGACCGCGGGGCCGATTTATGGCGATCCTGATTGTCGTTCGAGGAAGGCAGCTGCACGCGAAAACAAAAAAAGCTCAGGTAGGACAGAACCCTTCCGGCGACAGGTGACGCCGACGATTGCGGCGAAATCCCGAATTTCGAATACAAATTACGGGTGCGCGGCTCAGAAAAAGTATAAAACAAATGGTCTCGAAGGGCAGGTGCGTGCGAGGGAGCTGCCGGGGGTAGCAACGTCTTTGCCACATGACCGCGGCAGGTGCGGTGAAGATTTCACAAACTTTATTTATATGTGGGTGATATAATTGTCAGCCGTTGGCGCGTAACGGCCGACAGGTGATCTTCCCGCGCCTACTTCGCCAACGGTCGTCGCGACCCTTGTTTTGTGATCTCTACAAACGGTAAGTCCCACGCTTGGCAGGTCCACCTTTACCACCTTATTATTAATTATGTTTATTACTCTATATCTAAATGAAAAAACAAAATATTATATCTTGTTTACGAGATACAATACTTTTATATAAGCTGCTAATATAATGTTATAGAGTAAAGTTTATTATTGGTTCACATTGATATAAGATCATGAATTTTGTCAGTGATACGTAAAGTGTTTAGAAAAAAGTCCCTAACAAAAAAAAAGTCATTTGATTTTAATACATACCTCCCTACAAGCATGGTGTACAATATGACTCCAAGAGACCACATGTCAGCCGCCCGGCCGGAATACGTCCTATGAGCTCTTAGTATTTCAGGCGACACGTAAGCTGGACAACCTCGTTTGTCCTGAAGCAAATCCTCTTCAGGATCATCAAGTACAACTGCATCTTCCAATGACTCTAGTTTTAATGTCGTACTGTAACAAAGGAGATAAAAATTTAAGTTTAAATGCGGTAGAAGTTAAACTATAGCTTTAAATATTTTTTTATTTATTTGCAGAAACTCATTGTTTCTTAATACACTGTACACAAATATATTATATGATTGATGTAGTTGTTATAAAAGTTTATGATAATTATTTACCAATTGCTATTTCTAGATTCTAAATCTCCGTTCAAGTAAAAATTCTTTGACTCAACGTAAAAATTTTCGATGTTTACTACACATAAAGTAATATTATGTTCTTGTAGAAGTGACCTTTCCTTTTGCTTATATAATTGTATTATTATCTCGAACAACTTTAATGTCTGATGCACAAAGAAAGACTTTATAAAATGATTTTTGAATATTCAAAAGTTTAGTACGTTTCATCCGCTCCCCGACATATTGCTGAATTTCCATATATATTAAATAAAACTGTACACACACGTTATTAATTCGTTCATGATGTTTCTGCACGTGCACAAAGCTTTGACGGCACGTACCTACTCACTCACTATTATTAATGTTTCGCGCGTATCGCTAATTAGTATTAAAACTCATCAAACATGCGTTCACAGATACACTGCTTGATTATACATACTTGTATATACGGGATCAATATTCGTCGGATCCGGGAATGTGAAATGTACGTTCATCATATATTTTATTTAAAGATTTTTTTTCATTATATCCACAGCTAAATGTAGTTCTGTGAACGTCTAATCGGAGCTGTATATAGCGATCTACTGTTTAAAAGTCTGTCGCTAATAACAAATTATATATTAGGTAATACATTATTGTATTCTAGACGTGTTAAAATAGTTACTTAACAGAATGAGATTGTTGTAATATCAAATGCACCAAATTGTAATTTACGAAGTTTTACTCAACTGCCTTATCTTAAATGAATGTAAGAAATAAACAATTTATCATCATGTTGGTTTAATTATGTTAATAATTACACAGTGAACCGTAAAGTTCAGTGATGCAATGGGTTCCTTTCATCATAATTCAGACTGTGGGTGTAGTGCTACGCGCCACCATGCGTCACCATACGCGACCTCGTATCTCAGAGTGCGGCCGCATCGTTACGAAATGCATTAAATGCATACAGAGTGTAACAGTACACCGGCGATTTGGTACGATTCTAAAACTAATCAGGGCACGGGATGATGGATTTCTTTCGTCAGAAAGTTTTTAAAACGCTAAATTATCGTTAAACAAAGATTCCATTTGTATACACAACATGCATTTACCATAATTACTATACGATTATTTTATAATTAATAGAAATATAAATCTCGAGATATCGAATAATTCAAAATGGCGCTAATTAACGAATTCCGTTTATGACATATTTAGTTGTTAATTGCTTTTTATTGCATTTAAGGTACCTTTTCATGATTTCATGCTTTTAATAAAAAAAAACCTGTTTATTAGTAAGAATAAATAAAATAACTATTCTACATTGTTCCATATGTAAAGATAAATTAATTGCTCACAGGAGTGACATTGGCCGGTGACGTTATATAGACCTCACTGGCAACAGACGAGACGTACAATGAGATTATACGCGTTAGATAAACGATAGCTATTTATTATTTACACATAAGCTTAAGACTTTGGATAGAACGTTATATATCGTGAGCGATTTTTAATCGCAACTGTAAAATAATCGCATATATAACTTCATAATATATTTTATTTAGTTCTTATAAGATATCGGATATAAGTCTTTAGTTATCGCGTGAATAAGCTCTATCTGAAACAATTTAAACCCTCTTTACTGTTTCCAATCGGAATCGTTCCCTTTTAATATACGATTAAATTGAATTAAATTAGTCGTGAGGTTAAAAGTGGGCTGTTAAAAAGTCGCGGCGTGTTAAATGCCTTTAAGTGATCGGGTCGTGACAATATGGAGCGGCTGGCTGCCGTTAAAGGTTACTCTCGTTAAGAGTGTCGCAACACGTGTAGTTTATTAAGTGAAATATTACGCATGACCGCAACAAAACACTGCGCAAATTAGCCACTGTCATCAGTACACGGTAAAGTCGTATCACTGTGAAATAATAGGTACATTCAGTAGTTGCATCACTTGTAAATGCGTTCACGTTGATACTTTACAGATGATAATCCAGATTGTATTGTTTTATCGATGACTAAACATACTTCTAGCTAGTATACAGTGCTTAACGTGATCTGTTGCTTGACTGTCTTGTTACAATGTTGATGTTACCATGTTCATTCTAATAATCTAACCATTTTAAAGATAACAGTGGCAACTGTTTTCTTGTGTCATCTCCAGGGAATACTAAGGTTTTTGAATGGAATAAATAAATTTGTATAGATGTAAGCGCACGTGCGGCTCTCGTCCGTTAATCGATCTGTGGCAACGCGGAGAGTAGCGCTGTGGGAAATAGTTGACGAAACCGGTGACGTCACCGTGCACAAATCGCACTCGGAACCTTTTTATAAACCAGCAGTGAGCGGAGCCTGGAGGGCGTCCTCGTGTCCGTTTAGGCAGCGCTGCAACGCAACTGGATCCTAATTAAATCCCTACTGCAAGGCTAAAGTGCGATGTCTGCAATTGCAATCGATTCAAATTTCGCAACGTGTAAATAAGTTATAAGAGTGTCGTAACGCGGTCGGAAGGTTGGCCGGATTTCCGAGCGTGTTCCGAGCGGTGGCCTTCGAGGATTCTCGGTGTCTCGGGCCCGGTGCGGGCGAAAGGACAACCGATTTACGCAATATACCGTTACGCGTACGCAGGGCTACGCGCGGAGGTTCGCACTTCGCTCCTACATCTTACATGACGCTCGTTCTAATAACAGACAATTGAGAACTCGTGACGCGACTTGAAATCCGTATTTATTACCAAACTGGCTAGCTCACGTTCGCGAACTTCGCAATAATGTTAACGAAATATTTCCTTAAAATTACACATTTGTAAGTGAGCAACGTGTTCCCTAACATTTCTTGGTCAAGTTTGAACGGTGTTGCATCGTTAATAGACTCGCGTTGTTGTAACATAAACTGATAGATTGTTGTCTCACGTTATACATGACAATTACATAAGCAAGAATTAATGGTTCTTTATTTATATTTATAGTAATAAATTCATTTATGTTATGGTTTGTCTGAAATAGAATATTCGACGTCACATGTGGCATATATATTTGTGTCATAATCTTGAGTGTTTAGTCTTCGCGATATTTTCTTTTGTCCATATATACCTAGTACAGGATGGGGTTAAATTTAAATACAACATCTCAAAATTAAATAGCAGTTTCATAATAAATTCAATAAACGTCGATATTGTAATAAGTAAAAACAAGAGATTTATGATCATTGGCAGAGCACGTTTGCTTGCGGGCTCCGTGTGGGAGATCGGGCATAGTCAGCGGGATGCGCCGGCGCGGTCGTGTTTCGCAACTGGCGCGCTTGCACAACTCAACCCTGACAGTTTCGTAACAAACAATGCCACTCGCAGCACAGATGCATCGCCCTGTAGTGCTGTAGCACCACACACGCATGCACTTCCTGCTCCACATCGTATCGGTACATGGCGAGCGCTTGCACAACTACTAGGAAACTCTTCATTACGCCGACCGTACACAAAACTGATTTGATGCGTCAGTTACGAGCGCCGATTGCGAAAAGAATGTCAACAATGTATAACACTTTGTTTTAATACAGATAGTATGTGAGCGCTACGGTGCGCCGCCCTCGCGCCGGTCCTACTCATAGGTTTTCGTAAGTCGTACTATAGGGACATGTGTCGCAAGCGTGTAGCCAGTTGCTACACCGCAGAGATGCCGTCGGGATAGGTTGGGAAACCATCCCGGCCATGCCCAATTATACATATATGTCCGTTCGCGTTGCGTAACTCGAACTACGCTCCGCAGCGGATGTTTTGTTGAATTTCATTGATAACGAGTTCACTAATGAAACTGTTGTGATTCGAAGGTTTCGTTATCGATAAGATACGCAAATCGATGCTAATCGTTGAATGGAAAAAAATGCAAAATCACTTGAGCAACAAAACTGCCAAACGGCGGAAATATACATATAAAATTAGGTCTCAAAACCGTAGGTAGGTACAGAGCGCGGCACAGTTCGCTTTATCGGAGTCGCGATAACGCAAGTCAAACTCAGTTTTGAAACCGAGCGCTGGGCCGCTTGCGAAAACGCTAATGTGAACATCGGTTGCAAAATTGTTTTAGTTTTAAAATCGAATGCAGTGACAATGGCAAACGGACCCGCTCGGCTCGCGGGAGACTGATGACATGCTGGTGACATTTCATCGTGTCCGCGTCATGTCGATGAAGTAAGGAGATCGAGTAGCGCAAGAGCGGTGCCGCCCGTATTTGGCAGGCGGGCGGCGTCCGCGCACGGCGGCCGTGTCACAATGATGTGGATTATGAGGCGCGTTGCGATATGGCGTGTTGCAAGCCCGGGCGGCGGTCCAAGCGCCGCCGCCGAAATAATCCCGTGTTGCAACGCGCGGACTGCGGAACGAGCGCCCGCGCCAGGCCACTCCAGCGCCCGTTGCGTAAACCGCTGCCGAACGCAATCGGCTAATTGCGAGCATCTCCATGCGCCGTGCGCTCTATGCGACGCGATGGAGCGCACGGGACCTCGTTTACGAAACGTGCGGTACCGTTCGATGACCCGAACACTTCTATTATGACATTGCGTAATTGAAGAAAGCGTACGGAATGCGTCCGCAAAAAGTGCCAACACGGAATTTCATTGAGTACCGGCTCGATTCGATGCAATTACACCGTTACGCGGCTGTCGTCTTAAATCCGGTGAGCGGTCGACTTTCTAACGCGGGGTCGGTGTACGCGCCGGTGTGTCGCAACAATTTCTCCGAGCCTCGCGAACGAAGAAAGCGCGACCTCGGCGTTTTGCAATCTCGAGTCGGTGCGGCGGAGAAAGAACGGCGACGCGCCGTGGAAAGCGTACGTCAACGTGCCAATTCCCGTGAACGGCAATCAGCTTAACCGCAAGGCATAAATTGCAACAAATGCACTAACAAGAATCCAGCATAGTCCTGCAACCACAGCGGCACGAGTCACTTAACATAGCGTTAATGTTCTGCATGTAATTGGGCAAGTGATCCCTCGGTTGCGCAAGCCCCGATAAACCGCTGCCGCGTGTCACACTCGTGAAACACTTCCGTTCATTGACTCCTTCCCGATATAACTGCGTTGTCCATTTCGAAATACTTTCGCCGGCCGACATATCGCACATGTGAGGACATACGGTAACTAAAAAAACGTCCGCTTACATTTCTAGCTCTATTGATTTTCAAGGGCCATTTGGTAGACATAGCCGAGGAGCGAAATATTAAAATTCCACGGGTAATAGCAACAACCGTATCTAGTTCGAATAGAATTCCATCATGTAGGATATTACACGAAGAGTCGACTCACCAGTACGTGTGCGTACTCATTTCATAACTAGTTGTTACGTTGCGAACTGATTTTTCCAGGTGTTGAGAAATGTATTAGCAAAAAGCTGGAGCTCCCACATCGAGGACGAGTAATAGACATTGCATCAAACAGTTACGTAGGGGAAAACTATAATAATCGTGCGAGAGACCGTGAATACTTACGTAGTAGCTTTTACGATGACACATAATAAATACCACAAAATATTATTTTATTCAACTTTATATAATCAAACTGAACGATGTAATGAATATGTTAGTAGTAGCGACAGGTGCGCGTGCCCTCCGGTTCAGCCAGTTTTGCGGAGGCTGCGCAAACGAAAGGGCAGCTGTATGACGTTTGTCGCCCGACAGATGCGGTCTAGATCGGCCGATAATATGAAAAGAATAAATCCACATCCGTATGCGCCTGCGCAGTTTCCGCCGCCGCTCGTACGCAGCCGGATTTGATGATTGTTTCGCGGCGCGATCGTTTCCTTCTAATTATTTTGTGTCGGAAATAAAAAGGAACAAGATGAATGCTCTCATTTTATATGTTGTTAATAGCATATGAATTACATGAGCACACTGAGGAGTTTATAATATGCAAAAGCGATCGAAACGTCGATTAATCATGAAAGCTAGGCTGTTTGGTCGGTTGGAGCGACGCAAGAGCTTGCGATATGTAGCGAGTGGAGTATTGCGAACGCGGGGCATTGCCGAGTCGCGTTACTGAAACAGTTGGTTAACGGTATTGGATCTTGCGAATTATGACGCAAATATATGGAAAAGTGTAATGAGATACGGTTTTATTCTTAACGGTTTAAAATCGTATACATAAATAAAAATTTGTAAATGGCACCGCCACCGCTATATTTGGCTAATAGATGGCAAATATTTCGCATTGCACAGACGACTATAATGTTTCTTACAACAAAGTATGATATTCATCAATACAGACTGACGCTTTCAAACCTTCAAAATTGCTCTCATTTCATTGTTTCAATGTTGATTAATATGTACAGTTTGACATGTCAAGGTAACAGAAATGAGGGACCTTTGGTAATCCTTACGAGTGTTGTAACGATGTTCGTCAGATTTACAAAACGTTTCGTGCAGTCACTGCAACGTATTAAACTACTGCTCCTTACGCTCTATTTCATAATGTTGTTTGCACAATAATCAGGGTTTTGTCTTGTCTCTTGCATTACTAGGTGCGGAGCAACTCACTGACATTAGAAAGCAACAATTACAATATATAAATGTTTCAATTATAAATTATCAAACTTATTTTTATGCAACACAATTTTATAAATGTTATTTGTCAGTAATACATTTTTGAAGTTATAATTCTTTTGGCGCGTTAGGGAAAAGTGATGAGAGGAAATTTAGTAAGTTTAGCTATAGTCAACATTTTGTTTCTTTGTATTCGTTGTTTTGATATTTTTGTATTAAAACTTTCAATGTATTAAATACCTTTTTTTATATTGTTAGTGTCGTTTTTTCTACAAACGTAGAATAAGGCGAAAGATAAAAATTTTAAAAAGATTTTTATTTTGTTACGCCAAAGAAGTATAACTTCTAACGCGTGTACATAAGTCCACACACACTTTTTTTATTTAGATCAAACTATTAATACGCAATTTAATACTAGCTTTAAACAAAATGTGTCGAATAATATGACAAATAAATTGTATTGCACTCACCGATAATTATTTCAAAGGGGTAATACATTAGCAAACGGCTTTGTGAGTTGAATCGCAATAATTCGCAATTTGTGAAACACGGCCACGGAGGTAGCGCTTATTTTGACATCGATCATTTGTTAACATTTTTATAAAGACAATAAACATAATGTAATCGTATGTAAGTACAAAAGACAGGAATGAATGACGCAGGATTGTTTCGAAAACTCGGAATAAGCGACGTTGCGATTTCGACTTGTGAAATACGTTTTACTTTGCGAGCAGAAAGGCGTGGGATGACAAAATCGAATTAATCATTGTATAACTGTTCATGAAGGAAAATAGTAGATATTACAAGAATAATAACTCTGATTGAATCTTTCAGCAACTCTTTATGTAACTTCAATATCCGTAAAATTTACATAGCATTAAAATATCTTACGAGTTGTGGGTCTGTTAATACCAGATATTTAAGGATAACGAAACCCCGAAATTTAAATTTTTTTAAGCTATAGGTAGCAAACGAACAGGCGGGTCACTTGATGGTAAGTGATCACCGCCATCCATAAACACCAGGGGAGTTGCAAGTGCGTTGTCAGTCTGTGTTTGGGGAGGGGAAGAAGGAGCTGGGAGGGGTGGAAGGGGGATAGAGGGGAGGTGGGTCCCCGGCGCTCTCACTGACCGAACGAAACGAAACAATGCAAGCACTGTTACTTCACGTCGGTTTTCTACGAGAGGGTGGTACTACCCCGGGCGAGCCGACCCATTCATGCTGAAACCAGTAATAAATAGGCTTCGGCGTGACTCTACCTCCTACAAAAGTTCTTAGTAATCATCATATATCATCTCAGAAACTGATAACTGTATATTATTATATCTATCGCAATTCCTTATCGCCATTTCACCTTTATCTTATCTGCAGAAAATTTTAACGTTTTCACCCGCGTGTTTATTTAAACAAGCTCCGCGATACGTAAAGCAAATATTTTGTAATCCAAACCCTAGTACTGTTTGTGATGTTACACAATTGGTCTTATTTATGGGTAAGTTGGTGCGTTGCGAAAACTGGTGATCTGTTTTATTCACTACTATTTATTACTAACGATACGTCATTCTTTTGAAACATTTTATTATTGCGAGGAGTGATGTTTTAGATGTATAATCTAAAATAATATACTAGCCTCTGTCCACGACTTCGTTCGCGTAGAATAAAGATATTCTTTATTTCTAACACGCAGCGGAAGCTCTTAAGAGGACAAAAAACCCCGATTTTTAAACATTCTTCATTGGTGCTCCGCTCCTATTGGTCTTAGCGTGATCAAATATATCCTATAACTATTCCCGATAAATGAGCTATATAACATTGAAAGAATTTTTCAAATAGGACCTGTAGTTCCTGAGATTACCCCCTACAACGTCACAAACTCACAAACTTTACCCCTTTATAATATTAGTATAGAAATATAGACTAGCTAACCCGGCACGTTCGTAAACATTTATAAAAATTCGTTGTTCGTAAACATTTATAAAAATCTGCTTTGTGATTTAAATATAAAAGTTAGACATATCAAGCTCTATAACCTTCTCTGAAACTCAATTATATATCTGTCATCGTTAAGGCAGTGTTCGTAAGAAACGTTTTCGTTCGACCATTTTTTCGGACTTGCTTTGCAAATCTGACTACCACGAAAAAGTCTTTCCATTCTTCGGGTTAATATATAGCCTATGACACTCACAAATAACGTGGCTTTCTATTGGTTAAAGAATTTTCTAAATCGGTTTAGTAGGTCCTGATATTACTCCGTGCAACGTTACAAACTCACAAACTTTACCTCTTTATAATATCAATATAGAAGTATAAATTAGGGGAATAATATGGATGTTGTATAGGTTGTTTTAACTCATATGGAAAAAAGAACATATTATTTAAAAAAATCAAAAGATATTAGGTACATATAAAACGATTTAAAGTAAAATTAGGGACAAAGTAATACAAATTCTTGGTTAAGTTTCAATTAAAACTGATAATGAATATTAGTTAACAATTTTCCTGTTTATTGCATATTGGATTTTTTTAATTGGATGTAACAGATTATGTTAGGTAAAGATTTATCCATTAATTATGTTTACTTGATGATATATTTCTGTGTTTTTTTAAAGGAAAAAACATTTTAATACACCTAATCTAGTGGTATTTAATTATATATATGTATTTGTTTATAACTGTATAAGTTTCTATGTTGATTAAATGATTGATTTAAGGAATTATGTTGAGCCGATAGAGAAATTCGTATCTGATACTAAGATTGCGTTGAAAGTATTTGCGGTAATATATATTGCGGCATGGAAAACAATTATTTGTTAACAGACATGCTTATAACATAAATATTTCAATATTGCACGTTTTATAAATATAAAATTGATGTTATATTTTATTAATTGGAATATTGACGAACACCCGCAGTTCAACTATGCATCAGACCGGTGCGAGGCGCTAGTGTGGGAGGAATAAGGGTTTATCGTGAGGAGGTTCATTCATTTACAGATTTTATACTTCTATCAACCCTCATTCGACTTGCGTAATATACTGTTATAACAAAAAACTTTTGTAACGTTTGCGAGATTAGTATTTACAATTTAGGTATATAGTAACTTATTGAATTCGTTTATAGGTTATAATAAAAATTTCAGAGTTTAGCCGAAAAGTCAGTAACTCGGATGTTATCGGATTGTTGTTTGTACGTTTTTATATTATGTTTTTATTTTTTTATATACTATTTTTACAATAGCATAGGGAAAAATGATATTTTGAATTCATATAAGAGACTCGATATACCTAGTGTAGGTATATGTAAGAACACTAATTAATACCTGATTAATTGTAAAACATTTTTAAAAAACAATCTAATAATTTGAGATATTAACTGGTCCACAAATACGCAGAACATTTAAAAGTTTCCTATACTTTTATGTTATATATACATATTATGTACACGGATGTATGTGTAATTTGCAAACAATATTACCATAGACGTGTACCGCTAAGCGTTCGACACGACGTGAGTACGAACTGTGATCGTTATCAAAGCTCCGTCGAGTTGGGAACAATGGCTTCAATAGCACCGGGGTCCCTAAGACCTAATGACGTCGCTACTACTATCGGTTCAGGTCGATAAGACACGTAAAACAATTTACTACGCTTGAACAAATAGTAAATCATTATATCGTTCTACATTGCTGGCTATACATCAGAGCAATCGGTCGTAAGACATGTAAATGCGACAATGAATTGTTAATCATATAAAATTATAATAGATGTTAGAGAAAGCTAGATGATAGTAACTACAACGGTATTGTATAAAATGTATCAATGTATAACAAAGATCTCTGTATAAGCGTTATATGCAATCTTTTAAATGTAAACAAGGAAAGAAATCGTACCAAGACACTTAAATATTGATAAACGGTTGGATTGTAAACATAAAATCGCGAGTGTCAAACGTGTTTTTACCGTTAACTCCCTGAAAACAATACTAAATGAGAACGTCGGCAAACGTGTTTCGATGTTATCGATTTCACGGGAATTCTTACGATTTTACTCGGTCACGTAAGAACTTTACAATTCGATAGGTAGTTAAACGGGAACGTTTAACTAAATAATGGCTAATCGAAATCGTAAAAGTTCATAGGCCTCCATCCGTGGACGAGAATTTCAAACAACAGTTGTTGTGTGAATCGGGAACGTGGATCGAATAACTTTCGAGTGATCGTGGTTGATAAATAAACAGGCTTCTAGGATTCGCGGACAATGCCCTTTGTTTTCTTTCTTTCGTACTATATTTCCACAAATGACAATACGGAATATTTGGACTCATTTCCTATGTTATTTTGGCTGTGAATGTGGAGCACGAAACAGCGGTACTTTCTCATCGGAAAGATCTCTTACCGTTTGGTTTGAATGGTACTAGGCCGATGAAAGTATATGCCGCTAGGATAAGAACGTGCTTAATCATGCTGACTACACGTGACGTGCTAAAGTAGACAAGTCGCTATTAGATGTTTACGATCCTTATTATTGAACATTTGTTGTAGCAAAATTTGTTAACAAAAAACAACTACGCCACAATTTCTAAAGGTATCTTTTTATACATGTATGATGATATCATAAAAGGATCATTGCTCCCCACGAATACCGAACCAATGATCAACAACACCACATTTAGAAGCCAGTCAGTCGCGCCGGCCGTTAACCTCTCTTATACTTTTTTGTTTCTCGAAACGCAATGACGTAACTTGGAAAGTGCGGAAACAGCAATTTCTAGGCAGAAACAGAATTACACGGCGACTTATTATATCACTTTCGGGCATCTCGGTTGTGGATGCGGCTCGAAGCGGGGAGAGGTTAGTGAACTTGCGAAACTCACCTGTCACAGCCGCAACGCGGCTCGGTGCGGCGCCGCGTCGATCGCAATAACGATGTAACAGAAGAAAGTGCGGAAATAACACGAAACAATAAACCCGGACTGGCGATTAATAACAATTTTGTTTTGAAATTGAAATCTAAATTCGATCGGTCGGTAGACGGGGGCGCTTGCACAACGCAACGCTGAGCGGGCGACGCAGCGGAAGAGAGTGCGCCCGAAACGGCACATCAGAACGTGACGCAATAAAGAAAGTGCGGAACTGAAGTATATTTTCTAACACGGTGAATGTACTCCGGACATTAGCATTGTATCGTTCGATTCCGCAAGCCTTAATGGAGGCTCGCCGAGCAACGACCTCACCCGATGTCAGAGGAGTGGATGTGTTTCGCATTCGGCAGAATTGTATTACATAACTCGTAGTCGCGTCGGGATAGAAAAATTATAATTCGAATGAGACGACGACGACAGTGGGAGGCATTTCAGTAGTGCCGTTACATCAAACGGTTTCTGTATTGGAGACTGCAATGAGTTAGGTAACGAATGTTGTCACACTTGTTTGTTGCAATTACCCGGTTGACGTAATGCGTGCAAGTCGAGGAAAAATGATTAACTAAGAATCTTATTATTATTGCAACGCGTACACTGTTGAAACTGAATTAAGTGGACACCTAAGAACCTGAACATCGGGGTGTCCGTGAAAACAAAAATATAAACCGTTTTATATTTAGCAATGGCATGAATATTCGATAAAAAATTATGTTAAAAAGTGATATGTCAAGTTCAGCTGGTGCGAGGCCGATGTGCGAGCGCAGGCGTCCGCGGGCGGTGGGATTGTAGGTGAGCGGGGGGTGGGGGAGGTCTCGTGGTCGCGGGGGCAGGGTACCGCGGCTCCGGTGACAATGAATGGCAAGCACCGTTGTACTTGACCTAGTATTTCGGCGACCGGCTGTCAAGCCCGACCGGCCGGTGCAACGGTGACGTTCGACTGATGACATGCGTGAGAAGAGCCCGGAGCCGCGAACAATATTATATAAATTCTCACATTATTAATTACTGTTAGACGTAGCAGAGATAAACAGCGATGATTTTATGATAGCGCCGACATTGGCGCACTAACCCACTTGGCATCGGCTGGCGAGTTTCTTTGCGTCAATCAAAAATATAATAATATTATTTTGTGTTTGAAATTATTTCGGTTCCACGAGCGCAGCGGTACCTCTCGTGCCACCGAAAGCGATGATATCATTGCTGTGGTACTCATAGAAATAACTGATCGATTGAATCATTCATTAGACAATTAGCCACCTATATTGTGAACAATTTTATCTCATCACGTTTGGGATACAAAGTTAAGTACACAAATGTAAAGCGATGTTGAAACGCATACAAAGTATCTCGCAAGCGGTTTCCGATATATATTTGTTAGCGCCTAGATAGATATGTTGTTGAGTATATTATATGTCATTGCGCAAGGTCGCCAGCGCACCTGCACCGTACACTGCACCGACCGTTGGAGCTTCCACAAAATTGTTTCAAACCTTTATAAATTATTAATCAGTCTTCGGACCGTATAAAAAGTTTAACATTCGAGTTTCTTACAGCTGCGATCGGATTCCGGTTACCGTGAGGTACGATGTTTCACAAATATTAGAGAAAGAGAACACGCAAGCGACAATAGAAACCATAAAGCGGTTGCAGCGCTCGAAGCGTCGTCCGGCGCGCTGCGGTACGAGCGCCCGACAAGCGCACTCGTAATCATCCAAGTGGGTTAAGGTTCCATCAAGGATTTGTTGCGGCAAGTCTCCGCTCCAAAACGTCGAGCGTTGGTTACTATGAGCTAACTGCACGCCTGGTTCCGCTGCATTTGTTCATTAACAGCCTTTTGTAATTGTTTTAAAATTTCACCTTCAATTATAGATCACGATCGGGCTCACAGCCTTTGGATGATGGATTAGGGTTGATTCTGTCAAAAAGGTGACAAATTCATCTATTGTTATAGTAGCATTTCATTCATTTGCCGTCGGCAGTTGTATTCAAAATGAGTTTGGACGGGACAAACAAAAGTAACTTGATCGTTACGGTCGTCCTTTTGTCCCAGAACGATGAGAGCGTAACTGTTAGAATAATGGAGAAATACTTTAAAAGCATTTCAAGTTTCGTCATGAGTACATCTCAGCGTAAAACAAACACATTAATAGGTTTCAAAACGATCCAGATGTATTACATTATTACTGTAGCTGTTGCGTGCAACCGTATTGAAACTCGACATTACATATAGCCTATCCTTTCGTTATATGAATTCCAGCACTGCGACCGCTTGATGAATTCCTATCCTGTAATAATTCAGCGTTCGATTCTTTTGTTTCCCGACGATTGTTTAAACTCGATGGTTCTTCACTTCGAGTTTCTTGTTTCTCTATTATGAATACTGGCATGTTGCCATCTAGTATAATTGAAAATTTAAAAAGTATTTATTACAGTAACTTGACAACTTTTGATATTTGCAATACTTACGTTCAATGCATTATGTAAGAAGTTGACCTCGCGTTTATTAGAATTTCGATTATATTATTGTTATTAAATTGGGGTACTAATTAATTATTGAGCAAACCTAAGACCTCGATATTAGCGAGCCTGTCTGTCTATAGAGCAATTATCACTGCTACTTAAAATTATAATACGTATGGATGTGTGCATGTTTCTAAAAAAAATACTAATTGCCATTTAAGTTTAATAAAATGTCGAACGACATTAATCAATTAACTTTTGCAATGTTAATAAACAAACGAGGTGGCGAGACCTCGGAATCGTTTCTAAGTAACACGTTATGTAAATTCGCACAGTCAGCATGATGAATATAACCTATGATGGATCGTGTAGGTATTACGTGCACATAAGCACAGGACTTTTGTATTTATAATAGTGTAGAAGTTGATTGTGCGGTGCGCAGGCGGCCCGGCAGATGTGCTCGCACGCATTGTCCCAACAACAAAAGCAGGTAGAAGACCCAGGACGTTTTCATGCCATGTGCTACGTGTCAGTTTTTCATATCAAAAAAATATATGTTTTACGTAGGAATATTGAAATAAAAAAACTTTTTTAATCTGACCGAACAGATGGCCGTGCAGATGTCGACACAAAAAATATATACTATTTCCATTAAAGTAAATACCAAAAGTCTAACAACGAGCAATGAGAATTTTGTATAAATTAATTTATGTCGAATATAAAATATTTTGCGTTAGTGCTAGCTTGTAATGAATTAATTACAATGCCTTCCCTTTATTACTAAAAAGAGAAACGTATTGAATCACAGTTATCAAAATTAATAACAGCTGAAGCAATTTAATATGTACGCGTAACATCCTGACCGACGCATTTATTCAGCTCTGTAGCGTTTTCAAACAAATTGATTTTAGCGTACCTATTCGATAGCATTCGGAAGGGCCGAGACTGGCGTCTGTCGTTGGTATTATTTGAATTGTCTGTGAGACAAAGGTGCCCTATAAAAAGGCTAACAGAGGGGAGTTTAAACGTTATAAAGAAAGGAACGTTCGTAAAAACGGCAAATATTGACCTCGTGGCAGATGTCGAAACTCAAACTTGGAGTCGACTGCGAGTGCATTTGAATAAACATCGCCTCACGATAGTAACTAAACTCTGTTGACCTTACATTGTATCGAAAACGTCCGATACTGCGTCCTGATAGAGTTGTCTTCGCGTGACCACAACTTTCCACCTTGTGTTGATTTCAAACAAGAGCTACGATATTTATCGAGTTAACCTTGAAAATAGTCTTAGCAACAACGTGCACTATTCGCAATGAATCGAGTTATAAATAGCCGAGCAAGTAATGAGAGCTGTACCCGCTCTAGGCGTACAAAAAAAACACAACTAAAAATAGACAGTCATCTTGCTTTAAACCTGAGCAATTGTCGGACGCGAAGTCGTCTATGAGATTTACTACTATTGCATTAACAAAACTAGTCTCTATTGTAAAGATTTCTTAGAAGGTGACAGGTTTTATGGTTATTGTTTGGGATGCGAAAGGACACGTGCGTTCGCAGGTAAAAAGTCTTCGCATGTGCAATTCATTGTAAAGCATTTCGTTTAGGGTGAATCTTTGCACAATTGTTCTATTTTTTCGAGGGCCGTCAACGATTCAAACATATAAATCAAGCGTAGGAGACTGTTACAATGCGAGCACATCCTTACCAGGACATCTGGTGCTTTCAAGGATGGAAATGATGAGGGCGACCATTGTTGGGGTTCAGGTAAACTGTTGAAAGATTAACCCGATATGTAAGACTACAATGAGGACACCTTGATCTTTTTTATTTCAAAATTTGTTCAATGGCTTTATATCCATCGTATACAAAATTGTAGAATATTAGCGTTGTCACATTTTTTATTCTCGATGTTCAGATGTTTTCCTTTAATTATTGACTTTATACGCCCGTACGTACTTTGTGACCTCAGGACGTTTATCGTCGAATGATAAGAGATAGTCGTATGACCTTTACACGTTGATTAAGTGTCTCTTATATAGAATCAGTCCAATGACCGCAGGGGGTTTTATCAAAAACTGAAATAAAGGTGATGAAACAATGAATAAATTTGCGTGCAGTCTTTGTTAAACGTTTTGTATTAACACATTTCGTTGTATTGTTATGCATAGCCATAAATGTCAATAAGGTAATATTTATATCTTTAGCGTAAAAGTTAAATTATTCTTAACCAAAGCCGAAATTCAGTGCTTTTTTTTTGGAATTAATATTAAAGAAAACAAACAATATAATTTTCAGATTATTTGATTATTAAATTACGGTCCAAAATTCGATTATGAAATACTCTCTCACGGATGTAGCGGAAACAGGAAACGGACTTTAAGTGGAACTGCGAAATACAGCAGATGGCCGACCGACATTGTATTAAATTGGAATAAAGAAAAGACTATGTCAAAAACACTCCAAAAAGGTTTAGTGCTGAGAAATTACATAAAGTAATATATAAGTTAAATCTTCACGCTAATGTATACTTTAAAGGATGGATACAAAGGAGGCTACGTATTACATTTGACTAAATACCTAAACGTATTGTCATCATTATTATCCGAGGCTCTACAGCCGAGGATGAGTTTAACCTGGTCCGGTATATTTTTATAGATCGATTTATTTGTGGCATTCTCTTTCTCTGACACCAATTCCTTTATTGGAATCAAATTCATCTAAAATCTTTTGTCTGCTGTACTGTGATGGTTTAAATTTTATTATTTCGTAATAAACTATCAATTGTAGATCGTATTGTAATTCTTATTTAGTAACAAAGTCCTCTGCCACGTCTGCCTGTTTGTTGGCGATAAACTCAAAAACGGACGCACGGATTTTCATGCGGATTTCAGCAGTAGATAAAGTGGTTCACGAGGAAGGTTTAGGTGTTTAATTTGTAAAGGTTTTTTTTTATTATCAGAGCGATATAACGTCCACTTAGCCCGCTAGTATAATATAATCGTGTTTCATATAAATAATAATTACTGCCAGAATATAAAGAGCTATATATAAAACATATGAATACTTATTTTGAGAATATAAATCCAGAGTATGGTAAATGGTAATACTTCCTTCTTTTATTATGGAAAATAAATAAAAACAATCAAACAATATATAACAAGAATTAATTGATTCTATAAATGTTTAACCGATAGGATTCAACGAAATCACGTTCCGAGTTTAAAGTAAAATGTGACATGACCAGTCAATATCAGAAAACGTGACGGATAATCGAGATTTATATAAACAATAAGCGAATTAAATAAACTCGTAACAAGCTGTAGTTAACAGAATTGCGTTACGGAAGACTATTGATGAGGTATAAGCGAAACAAAACGTGATCAATTGAAATGAAAACAATATTATGTACCACGGACTTCTATATATCTATACATATCAATAACTTTGAATGCTTTTCCGCACTAATTTCGAAATGGCTGAATCGATTTTATTTTATAGGTTACAGTCCTCGCCAAACTTTTTGCCAGCACTGAATACAGGGGCACAGAACACAAACGTAGATGTAAGTACGTATTATATTATATATATAAAATCGAGGATTAAGGATAAATAAGTGCTAATTTTAGACTCTTAATATAATGTATAACATCGAGAAAACTTAAGGATAAATAAATGCCAATTTTAGGTACCTATAATAATATTGTAACCTTGTTTAATATTAAACTCTTTAATATTATTCGCAAGACCGAACTTACGGCTATATTCAGAGCGGTCTAAAAGATTGTATATAGTTATCTAGAGGTGACTACGACAAGAAACAAAAATAAATTCCTTATAATATATTATATTATAGTTTCGGCGTAAATACCTTTCCGATGTTAATGAATATCTTATGCAACACATATGTATGTTACATAATGGAAACTCGACCGTTTTATACAATCAACAAATACATCTAACTCGTTTTCTATCAAAGTTATGTAAGAACGTGATTTCCAGTAGCAAACGCTTGTTCTAAATCGTTTTTTTATATAAAGTCACGTTGATATCGTCGATATGACGAGTCGACTAAAAATATCTACATAAAACCATTTAAAATCAACGTATGAATAAAACAAGTTTATTTGTCTATACTAGAATATACAAACAAGGATATTAAGTATATTTAAAGTCCGTGATAAGGAACGTTAATTTTGAATTCGTAACGTAGCTCCTGGTTGGGCAGAGTTCGATTGGAAGGCGGAAGAACGGCGCTTGCGCAACTGACATTGAACCGAGACGGTCTTCGATTGGAGGCCATCGGGCGCCTGATTCTTAATGTGGTTTAAACGATGGTACCGCGAGTATAAAAATTTTCCTCGTATATAAAATTAATCATTTTAACGCGAACACTGTAGTACGTTCGGAAGGAAAACCGCAAATCGTTTTAAGATATTTTCCAAGTAAAAAACGTAAGGAAACTGGGGAAGAGGAAAGTGAAAATTAAATCTAATTTTCCGCCTCTTTATTGCTTAGTTTCTTTAATGATGATATCGTGAAAAATCGTTCAATTGGCGTTGCCGGTGGATGAGGCAATAAACCAACGTTGTGTGTAAGAAATTCGCAAACGTGGGTGTTAATTTTCAACACAGCAATGTCACCTTCCGCGTCATTCACAGAAGTGAAGGTGATTGTGTCAATCACTTCATAAATGTTTTGTGTAACATTTAACGACTGCGATAGACCGAGAATAATATGTGCTATCAATTGAAGTTATAGTTAATAGCTTAGAATGCGATTAAAATGTAATATGAAAGTTCTGAGAAATATTTTATTTATTTTGTTCGAAATGTAAATGAGGAAACAATAGGAAGCGGTAATATTTTATGCAATTCATTTAGAAAGGAAAGTAGAAGCTTTATTTGTATTTCACAGTTGTAAAAGCAAATCAGAAAGTAATAATCAATCTTTACAACTCGCAACAAGAAACGATTATAGAATGGTCTAAAAGTATAGGTGCTTTTTCCGAATAAATATTATTTGAAACATGAGAAAATATGTAAAAATTAGAAGGGAACAAAGAAGAGCTGATGGCTGGTGATATGATATAATAAGTAACAGCTGTTTCGCAAACGAAATCGGCGTGGCCTTGCCCAGGGTCCGGCTGTCCTTGGCCAAGGCACCTACAGACTCAAACAGTTCGATCGAGCGGCGAACGCGCGACCATGCGTAACAACTTCCGCGTACGTTTTACGTCACGTCACTCATAAACAAACCCATACTTTGATCGATAAAACTGAAAAAGATACGTCAGCGCCCTGTAGTGTTGCCATGTTTGTTATCTTTGTCGACCCTTGGTAATTTATATAGAATCTATTTACGTAACCGTGAAATGTTTTAGAAGCAACCAACTTGCATTATTTATTTTGAAATAAAGTATTCTTATATTTTACAAACTTCAGTACCTAATGCTGTTTAAAAAAATAACACTTTATTATAAAATGTCTCAATACCGGCAAGGTGCTGGTCAATTCATTATATCATGCTTACACCTAGACATAGTCTTAGTAGCAATTTAATAATACGATATAATTCTGGTTGATAAATAAACCCATGTTTTCTGTACAAGATAACTTTTTCAATGTTAAGTTGTAAATTTCTCAATTTACATATGGCAACACTAATTCAGATAGGGTAATTTCCCTGGTGACGTCATTACGTAAACATAAATTTCCACGTAGCAATGTAACACTACGGGTTACGTACATATAAATATTTCGTAAAGTCGCGTGGGAGCTTTCATAAAATGCGTAAATGCCTACAGGGGTGACATAGTCGGTCACGTTTTACCGACAATGGGTTTATATTACTTTAGTCGTAACCGAGTTTTAGGGTTATCCTTTTTAACGCAAATTACTCGAATGTTTTTGATTACATTAACACAATTGCAAATTTGTTTTGACGTCTGCGTTGACCGAACTTAGTGAAATATTTAACACGATTTTATAATATACTAGCTGTGACTAATAAAATCATCTGAATGTATAAGTCCATTTACTTATCTACTTTTCTCTCGTACTTAAGTCGCTTTGTCATTAAAATTACAATAATTTTTGATAGAGCGAACCAATTTTAATGAAACCAAGACCAAATGTTACTCGAGGGTATGCTTTATGTTTTTCTTAGTGAGGGTTTATCGTGAACGCATTACTTTAGCAGTGATGCGTGTTCATACAAACAAACAGACAGACAGACATTTTTAAAAATATTTAAAAATCTAAAAAGTCTAAAAAAAACACGTTAGATTTACATTCTTATTATATGTATAGATAATATATGTATTTCAAGAATAAGGAAAAATGCTCGTATTGTAACACATGGCAACGAAGTTAATATTTAAATTTTGACTACATTTTAAATTATATACGAGTGAGGTAAACAATATTTACATTTCTCATATGTAAAACATGATGTATGATCGTATGAAATTGTTAACTGCGCATATTCCTATATAAAATCTGTACAAACATCGGAGAAAAACAAGAATGTATAATAAGTTGGCTAATGACGGCAGCTCATTGTCGCTCGTTTTATATAAAGCGATGACTTCATTTCTGATAGGGAATCGTCAAAGCCAATGACATCTTTGAATAAACGTGTCATGTTAATGAAATATATACATTATCTTATGATATTGATTGTACTTTTGACATTCTAGTTACGTGAGGGTACGACGTGAATTGAATAGATGATAGACGCGTTTGATGAGGGCATTTATATATATATGAGATAAGTAAACTCTACCAGGAGTTATAGGTACATACAATATGATACGATTTTTATAATGAATAGTTCGATTTTATAATGTATATATGTTTGAAATTTACATCTCTCTCTGCGTATTCACTAAAGACGTATTGTATTTTAAATATATGTATATTATATACATACACCCGATCGAGTTTCTTGTCGGTTCTTTTCGATGACTGTTATTTTTCTGAACCGGTGGTAGTTTTTACATTCATAAGCGCCTTCATAGAGTCTAAATTGAAAAAGTATATTTGTTTTTGATTTTGAATAACGCACGAACACTCTTATGTAACATTTTGTTGTAACATTATAAATTCAGGTAAATTATACTGATGAGAGAAAATTAGATACATGCGGTAGAGATGCGAATGATAATTATGTGGTGTAACTAGAATGGATAAGATTAAGAATCAGTATATCAGAGGAAGTTGGAAGGTAACACTAGTGGCAGATAAATTGAGGATTAATAGGTTAACGTGGTATAGGCATGTCATCAGGAGAGATGAAGGTCATATAGTTAAGGCGGATGGAGTAGAGGAGAACAGAAGAAGGTTTTGACAGACTGTATGAAAAATTATATCGACAGCAGAAAGCGGAATTGTAACTTGAAAATCTCAACTTTACATCAGAACCAAAAAACTATTCCAAAAATATATTTTTTTATGTGTAGTGCTAAAACTAGGCAAAGAAAGAAGGTTGTATCGATGAAAAATTTAATCGTAGGAAAGCAAGATCCAAACTTTTCGAAGCAGTATTTTATTTATACAAGAATATGGAAAAAGTGATTTAACCCAATATGCAAGTTTTTGCATTCTTGCAAGACATTTCCACTTTCTCCCGTCGATATATGTCTAAAAGGTGTGAATACTGAGATGACATCTGAGAGGGGAGAGTCGACGAAGAAAACAAGTCCTGCCGACCGTACTTAGGTGTTATAAGGGCAAAAAGACGATGGATAATTTTAAGCAAAAAAAAAATGTGATCGAATTATAAGAGCTAGATTTAATATGATACATTTGAAATTACAGAGCACTAACTAGGGCTTGTTAATTACCATATATCATACAACGATCAAATGCAATGGCTTTGTTACGTCACGTAATCAAAACTATTGTTTGTCGTACCTGAGTTGTGTAACCGGCGGCCGCCAACAAAGGTCGGATAAGTTTCTCATATTTATTATACGTATTCTTCAATCTCGTACGCGGCGCGAGGCCAGAAACACGAAAAGACTACAGTTTCGCAACGCCACGAATTTTCAATGTCACTGTAAGAATTGTCCCAACTATTGTACGTGGTTTGGGACGTTTGGGTGTATAAAGATTTTTTAACAAGCGATTTTTTAATAAACAATAAATTACACTATTAATGTGATAATGATCATCCACCGTGGAAGGTAGGCATGTTTAAAATTAAAAATCAACGAAAGCAATTTAAAATCTATTACTAACATTATAAATCATTGATCGCACTATTCTCAGAAAGTGTTAGAAATAATTAATCATGATTTGAAAAAATATTCTTGCATTCTAAGTAGAAGTATATTTATTGAAGGAGATTATAATGTTATCTAAATTGATGCTACGAACTTGTAGAATATAGCAAAATGTAGGTCAGAAAGTAGGTACGCTATGCGGGAAAGACGTAAAATATATAATATACGGGTCGTGTGGCGCAGAGCCGAAGGAGATGAAAATGAAACACAAGTGAAACCGCGAGCTACACCTAGTATTTACTTCTAATGTCCTCTTTTGTAAAATATAGATGCCATAATCGCTGACTAAAAATACGTCATTCTTAAGTTTGTAATTCATTATTTCAAAGATTCCACAACTCGCTCCGCACGATTTTGTTTACATTGTAATTCGTATAACAATATGTCAAAGAAAAATAAACTCTCAATGTCAACGATGGCGTAAGTGCAAAGTTCTCATTAGCAAACCGCTAAAAACTCCAGTTTTCACGAGATCTCTCCCCTCTGACGTAGACGAATCGATTTTAATTACGAACTCAATGACGTTATGACATTACGAAATTATGATGAATGCCGGTCCTGTCAGAAAAAAGACCAGCGTGTTTATTAACACGGCGCGTTGATCACGTGAAGTGTTTTGGCAAGCCTGCGTGATCGACAGCGGGGTGTTGTAATCGTTTGCCCGTGTGCAACGCTTGTACCTCGGCTTGCGTCATTTCCTCTTGTTGACCGTGAACTGAGTTACGTCAGCGACGCTGTTTCTATTAAGATGCTCCTACACGTCGTATCTAATCTGGAGGACAGTTGCCTTAAATCCTACAAAATCTTCTACTTGAATAAACAAAACTTAATTTGGACAATATTATATGACTCCACCTGATTCGTTATAACGTTCTATCTAAAGAGTATCCACGGTCTAAAACTTACCAAAATTGCCGGTTAGTGGTACAATATGTCTAATACTAAGACTACGACTAAGTGAGATCATCAAGTTGCCAAATAATCACTTTCTCAAATGAATAAGCATGTAATATTCTCAATAATACCAAGAAATGAAATAAATAATATAACAATAGTTCTGAGGAAATGTGTTGATGACTTCATATCACTAATTGCCACATTAACCGATATGTAAGACGCACAGTTTTAATGACGAAATCCGTTATTGCTTACTTAGACCTGAAGGAGGAAATAGTCGTAAAAATTAAAACACTACTACATATTTCCCAATGACGAAAACAGGAAAATACACAAAAGTGTGGAAATACATTTATTTGGCACTTCATTTAGAGCGTTAAAATTGGGTTTTTGTGCTGATAATTGCTTTAATATTCGGCCCTAATTCAGCAGAATTCTTCTACCCTGAGTCTATTCCAATTATAACATCGCCCATAATGTTTTCTAAGAGGGTGAATTTAAATTTTTGAAGTGGGTGTCTTTACGTTGGCCATGTTGGGTGGAGAAAGCAGTGATCTCTTGACTTTGGAGAGTATGATTCACTTTGAATCATATATTTATCGCCGTTAACCAGAACCGTCCATTTCACAGGTGACTAATAATTGCAGTTAAGTCGTTTATTGACATTAAGCTTTTGTTAATGTATCTAAAAATTAGACCCAATGCAACAATACAGGAAGTTGGCAGGACGTAAGCCCGTGACTGGTTTGTTAAAATGAATAAAGAGCATTGTTTTTTCAATTCGTGTATTGAACGCGTTACGAGTCACGGTGAACTCATTTACTTGTAAGTCATGAGGTGACTTTGCGCTGTACACTGTACAATTAACAGGCCGGATAAACGTCGCGCGGTGGCGAGGCGAGTTGAAAATATTCCATGCCGACGAAGGATGTTAAGTATTTTTAGTGTACACATCACCCTGCAGATTGATGGTTAATCATCGTTCTGGATGTGGCACGACCGGTTTCGCTTTTACCAGGTTGCTACGTAAATGCGCACGAGTAAATTAAATATCCGACCGATCGGGCCAAACAGTAGCATTCAAAAGCTAAGGTTATAAACATCCCGTTTTATTTTTGAAGAGCGTGGGCATCGCATGTTTTCCTCGAAGGTCGAATATTTTAAGGATATATTTTCCGGTGTGTAATTTTATTATTAATCAAATTTGCTCACCGCCTCTGCGTATGTTTTGCGCACAGTACATTTGACGCATGAGATTAATAAATTAAACTCGACATTTTTACCACTATCCTGAACTATTATCTGGAATTCTAAAAATGTCAAAATCTAGCTATCGTTTCTAGCTATATATTGGAAAATAATACTAATTTTAAAATAGCTTTAACAAAGGATAATTATTCAAAAAAGGTTACTGAGATTGTGTATTCTGTAAATAATTTAAGAATACACAATAGTGCAAACTATTAGGAACGCTGGTCTAAAACTTACACGACCGGAATCAAAGTTATATATAGAGAGGTGAATAAAAGAATTAAACAAATGAAAAATGCCAACCGTTCAGTGTAGGCGGATGACGTACGAAATTATCTGTCGTCTGCAGCATGATGAAAGTTGTTGAACTCGATGACGGAACAGGAAAACGGTTGATAGTAAGAAGGATCTCTTGAGATTTATTTACGACTTCGAATCGAATGACCGGGGTCGTTCCACTATATAATAAAACGTCCAACGAGAATTTTCAGTATAAACTTCCAATAAATTCGTTCTGGGAGACCTCTGTTTGCTCTCTCCGATCACTGGTTTATTTAAAATGGTTATCGGGGAGTCGTGTTCTTTCCATACATAAATACATGACGTGTGTTGTTTTACTGTGTTTCTTACTCACTGTGTGTAAGGAGTGCATCAATTAATGCGCTATCACGTTCCTGTTGCCACGCGACTGAACAATGAACTGATCAGAATAAAGTTTACATTTTGAATCTAATTAAAATCACCCTCCATATTACAGAGTTACTGTTGTGTAACTGAAATCTATTTATGTGGCGTACTGTTATCCGAAATTACCTGTGATTTACTAACAAGCCGCCCATTAGGTGAGTTTCGGGCGCTCTTTACGATCTATATTTAGTGAAATTTTAGGGTAAGGTATATTTAGCTACGAGGGTTCGGGGCTAGTGACCTGTTAGAAATTTCCTATGATTCATCCCCGTACCCTCGTTATCGCCCTCGCTTTTTTTCTGCTTCCCTATTGATGACGTCATAATGCACCGCCTCTTCATGAACCCCGTCATCTGAGTGAGTCACCGTTGCATTGTCCCCAGTTTTATGACTAGCTTCGTAAATGTTTTTAAATTCTATACAGATGAGGTAAGTCATACCGCTGTATGATATATTAATTTTGTATGCGGCTCCAAGAGTTCAATACGCGGAGTGAACTGAAAGTTGGTAATTTAGATAACAGTGTATATAATAAACATATTTATATCGTATAATAATTATCATGTCTGCCCTCTATGAAATGTATCGAATGATAAGATACGTATTATGTTTTAATGGTACTTTAATCCATAGAAACCTTTTTTTTTTCGAACTGACTACGCTATTGACCAAGCAAGGTCTTAACAGCTTCACCGGACTACTCATAACTACCGTAGAAAACGTGATCGCTACGTCATGTACGGTTTTGTCAATAGTGACTGCTTACGCTCTTATGGAAGCCGAGTCTTTCATGTTTACGGTCGGTGGTTTTCGACGGTCACCGACCTTATGGACGCGGATGCGCCGCCAGAGAGCACCGAGCCCGCCTGCAAAACGTCGTAAACGCCGCCCCGAGCAGGTTTTAATGCAACACGACAAAAACAACAGCGCAAAATGACCGCGCGATTCTCG
Source organism: Antheraea pernyi (assembly GCA_015888305.1). Taxonomy (NCBI): domain Eukaryota; kingdom Metazoa; phylum Arthropoda; class Insecta; order Lepidoptera; family Saturniidae; genus Antheraea; species Antheraea pernyi. Next base: position 353,098 of record MU158827.1, on the reverse strand, counting down.
AGCGTCTCTCCTCTGTTGCTATGGGGAGAGAATTGCAAAGTCAAACCTACGTCCGAAATATAAAAAAACGATATAGAATCTATTTATTAACGATATCATTGAAACCTGTCTTGTATATATCATGATTTTTCAAACTTTTTCACGGAGAAGATTACCACACAACCGATCCTAAACTCGGAGAAAATTTATACAATATCAATTTTTAATAACTGTTTGTGTATTAAAAAAAAGTAATTATAACAAAGTAAAAATAATCTCGTGTGGAGTCGTATGCACAATTATTATAAACTATATATAAAGTGGTTTATGCCGCAACTTTTACAGATTGGTTACTCCACAAGCAGATATTAGTTTTGTCAGGTGTTCAGTAATGGAAAAAACCGTACAGGATTCTCGAAATACGTCACGTATTTAATAAAGATTGAATTGTATTAATTTAATACAAGATGAACGTTTCATAACTTTGATCATAAATGCAAACGAATAAATACATAAACATGTATACCCTAGATGTTATAACCTTCAGTTCAGAATTAGTTATTACTTTAAAAATCTTTATGGCCATATTTATACAATTGTCTTCACTGTTATTTGAAAATTCCAAAAGAACAGTGGAATTCTCGAGTTAAGATAGCAGCATGGGAATAAACGATGGGAGTCTAATTAAAGCGTGAACTGAAATGCTCGGCGGCGCGTGTCGACGGTCAGTGTAGACGCCTTGGACATAACTCCGTTCCTCGTGAGCGGTCATGTAAGACCGGCTATCGAGGGGCAACTATTACGTTGCAACCCTAATTGTTGGCACGTGCATTTTTAAATCCCGACGAAGTCGAATCCAGAATATACGCGTGTGCCTTGTAGACCGTAAATTTTTTTTTGCTTTTCCCTGCTACTGGAACGTGCATTATGGACCTCGGTACGAAGGTCAATGCAGTTCAAGCCGTAAATGTTCGCGTCTTCGAAATCACGAACGCAGGTGAGTCATGCGTGATTTCACGAATGGACCGTTGTTCTCCGTGAGACGAGGCAAACAGGCTTGATTAATTTTACAGGAAATGTTTGTAACTCTGACAACTAAGGATGAGGTAGCTTTGTTGGAAGGTCGTATGATGAGTCCGCAGTATGAATATAATACGCTTGCCACAAATTTCGAACATACGAACACCGGTTCGTAGGAATGGAAGCGGACATTGGCGGCAGAATTTCGCGTAACCACACGGCCGCGTCGGCCTTCATAAAACCGAACACCTATTTCTAATGAGTGGAAACTAGTGAACGCAACTTTGGATTAGGACATTTATTTTGTAATTGTCAGCAGAGATACATTTTCAAATGTGCCTCGTACAGATGTAGGCAAACGGAGCGTGTCACAACACACGGCCGGTATCGGCGGATAAGTGCGCGGTTACGCAAATCCGCAGATATGTCGGCGCAGCGCGGGCGCGCCGCTTGCACAAGGTTTCGCAGACCTTTGTTTTACGCAACCGGATCGATTTAATAGCTAGTCGTGCGTTTTCTCAGCTGTGCGCCTGGTAGCTAAATTAACGATGCCAAATTGGGAAATTAACTATAATTCTTATTAGTAACAAAATTGTGTTTGAAACGTATATAGAAATTTAAAAACTTCTAAAAATAGTATAATCGTATACAGATGTATATCCTTTATGTACTTGAGGTTTCTCAGAACTGATTAGTAAGTTTTCCACTTACTGTGCGATTCATGACAGTACCGAATATAAATGACATATGAGAGCAATGTACTATCGGCATCACCGGTAGTCGCGTCCGGTCTTTTCGTACTACCAAAAAAGGTGAACAAGTAGTATTTATAGTTGTGACTAATGTCGGCGTCCTCTTCGTCTGCTAATTTATTTTCAGAGTGAGGGTTCAGCGCAGCCTCGTGGATGTAATTTTCTCAACTGTTAATACATGTTGCGCTTTTTTAAGAAAGGTTAACTTATCCAAATTGGAGTGTGTTAATAGTCCAAGGCAATCGTTATATTAATAGCATTCAAAACGCATGTTTTTAAATGCACTTGCGGCATCGGTTCCGCACGACCGCGGGTGCGCGGGCGCGGGTGACGGGCACAAGCGGGCGGCGCGGCGTCGGCGGCTGCGTC
>MU158827.1:322424-350858 GCA_015888305.1 Antheraea pernyi | reverse complement strand
CGGCGCGGCGTCGGCGGCTGCGTCGGCCACACGCGACATTGGCACAGTTGCGCACGACCTCACCGAGCAACGCTAGTCGCGATCGAGGCCGCGAATAAACGCCCCAAAACAAGAGCCGACACTGCGCTTGAATTCCGGCACGCCTGATTCACGTCGGACAAATTAGCACTCCGAGCGCGCTCGTTTTATATCTCCGACTCGGGCGGCCACACCCGCGCGAAAAATACCACAGACACGTGCCAAATACGCAGTAGACAATAGATAAAGCTAAACGTAAATGTGGCTTACGTAAAATTACTAATAAAGGTCCGTTCAGTACTGCACCGAAATTATACAATCGGCAAAACCGATGTACGCTCGTGTTACAGAGCGCCCAATATTATGCAAATACATCGGTGTAATGTGGCCGCCTCTTGCACCACGGTGCTTTAGCAACTGAGTTTCAAAACATTTTCAAAATACTCGACGTATGCGCGTGGTTGAATGCTCCGAGCTGCCGAGACGTCGGCAAACACCTCCGGGCATTGTTGAGGAATATTGCGTGCATTCATGTTTTAAATTACAGGTTATGCGTCGATTCGATTCAATTTTCATTTAAAAGCGAAATGTTCAGAATTGAAGAAATATAGCGTTTCAGGAGCAGACGGGTCGGTATGCGACGTGATGGCGTCTGCCGGGTGTCGGCCGCGCGTCTGCCGCAAACCGATTTGGCACATTTGTGAGCGAGAGTTAGCACAGGATCACTGTAAATATATCGTCCCGTTAATGCGGCAAAAGCGCGAATATACCATCCCAGTATATTCGCCTCAAAACGCTGCACATCCGACCGGTTCTTGGAAATAAACGTCTTTCAATGGCGACGCAGACTAGGATCATCGGCCGGAGAACACGATCAGAGTTATCTCGACCTAACTACCGACTACCGCTCGCTGCGAATATTCAATTATGCAATCAAATGAAGTTTTGTTATCACCGTTGCTTCAAGTGTATTCGATCAGTCTTCCTAGTAAATGAGTTACGCAAAAAACCACTTTTTGTTTTGCTACCTGGAATGATTCGACGGGTTTATTTCGGTGCTGAGTAGGCGGGATGCACGGAGCCTATACAATAGGTTGACAACGAATATTTATACCTGAAATTGTGGACCGAGGTCTCTTAGCGAAGTAATACAAACAGAGGGCTCCGAAATGTCTGGTGCGTCACAAAAAATGTAATCTAAAAAAACTTACGCTTCAAATTTTACATTTAAAAGAACTATATTTCAACAAAGACTATATTCGTCACGTGAATGTATTTCCGCTTCGTTACGTCCGGTGCGCTATGCTAAAATCAAGAATGCATTATTAGCACAAAGGCAAGTTTATAGTTAAACATCCGGCTTTGATATAAGATGCGTGACGTCATTCTTCGTGATTATTTATACTCGTCTGGTTATTTTTTCGTATTTTTCATCGCAATAATTAGACAGACTTTCGAATAACGATTTGAATTCTGTTGCACCTTTTCATACGTACATAATAGGTTCGTTTAGGTTATAATTTTGTGATATGTAAAATTATCTCTTACTACCTGCGCTATCGGAACGGCGACCTCGTTTTCATTCCCCAAGGCCCGCGTCCGGATATTCCACGTGATTTCTCTTAATACAAACGCTCGTATCATTTCTCACTTATTTTAATGCGTTCACAGAGAAAGTAAGCTCACTTATGTATAAAGTTTATAGTTACAAATATCATTTTGAAGTGCGCAAGTCAGTGGAAATTTTACCTAGATTCTTCGATATTCCAGGTTTCCTTGAAGTACTTTTATAACGTAACTTACAATTGATGTTTTATTTTTAAAACAATTATTTAAAAAAATGGTAGAACATATTTTTACCTTTTTTAGTATATTATGAAGATGGCTGTCGACGTCTTCAAAGCTTCGCAGAGAGCGTGGAATCATTATTAATGTGCATGTTTACATTTGACATAGACGGGATGATGAGATTGCGATGTAAATCGCGGTTCGTCGCCGGATACTTCGAATTTATAATAAGGGGTTTGCTTTTATATCGAGACGTGAGAACGGAGGTCGAAGGGTGCGACACTTGCTCGGGTTGCACCTTCATCACATTCTCACGATTGCAAACAACAGCTGTATGGAAATGACCACTGTCACATGCGCATAATCATTAGATTGTATTACGGCGGGTGAAGGTTAACTTCTAGTTTATGCTAATGAGCGATGACCAGCTGAATAATCAAAAGCGTCCCTTGGAAACTTTTGGAAACACACATGTTCCTTAATGCGACAGTCCGGGGTCCGGATTGCCCAAAGCAGCTGTCTACCTGCCCGCCATGGACGCGAGGTCCGTTAACAGCGATCCGACTTATAAAAACTGATATTTCCGTTCCGAACACATGCCAAAATTGGTAACGCATATGCAATATTTCATTAATTAACGGTCAGCACTTAAAACGCCATCAGACAATGTTAAGTACCGCTTCTTCAATACGAGTTTTCGAACAAATCGCTAAATGACAAACTTCAAAGCGATTGTTATTTCGTTGCTAAAAAAATGCATATGATGGTGATTATCAAAGAAACGATTACGAAATGTGACGTGGTTATGTTTAGGCCGGAGATTCTGTGCAATAACCGAATGTAAAACATTCCAGCTTTGAACGCGAACTTCGGTAAAGGCTTCTCAAGTCGCGGCGCTCTCAGTTACCATTACGCAAAGGGTAATGTAAAAGTTTTTACATTTGAGGCACGGCCGCGCGATGCTTCTCGTCCCGCATCGCGAACCGACGCTTTTGACAACGCTCGCTTTGATGCGACGTTGAAAAGAGTATTAAATTTTACCTCTCCCCAGTCTGCTCGTTCAAAGCGGACTGAATTAATACTGTTGCGTGCATGGAATCCACTTGTTTATGTTTGCGGTAGGTTATTTGCGATATTATATATGCGAAAGATATTGAAATTCAGACTCCGGCTTAGTGGTCACGTCAAAGGCATATTCGTATAACGTACGAATGTCACCAGAGACGAACCGTAACAAAGGTCAAAGAAACCATTACATCGAGATACAGATTTAACTTGTGGAGGCGTAAAGAAAATTGGCTTTTGCATGTGAAGGATAATGAAATACAGGACGCGACGCCTACTGTTTATTGGCCTCATAGTGAAATGTAGACTCAAATATTCATAAAAAAATACCCACATGGTTTATAATCAACTGAAATACATTGTTAGTTTCATTTGATCTTTCTTAGATAAATGTGTAAAGTGTATCTCATTAAGGTAACAAACGGTAGGGTCGGGATACGGGCAGGTGAATAATGAGATTCCTTTGAAATCTTTGAGAATGTGATCGGCGGGTGTGTTGTCGAGGGTGCATTTTGAGTGATCACCTGATCGTGTAAGGGTGAGATACCCGTATGACGGGTCATAGGGGTCCGCGGAGGTCGGTGCGGGATCGAGGAGCACTCGCCGCAGAGCGGTGTGCAAGCGCATAGCCGCAGACCCTTGACCCGATTGCGGCGCGCGCAGTATAGTACGCAGCAATGACACCGGTCGCCTTGAGCCGCTAGCATTGCCGGAGATATTCGCAACAATGGAGGCCAGATAACATTACAAAAGTTTGAAAATCCGTCGACTCCTTACCGACCGACCGACAGCGCTTGTAGGCGTTATTAATAAACGTGTTGTAATTTTATTGTCTCCGTAATAAAACTGTGTTTACTGCATTTTGAAATATTAATAAGTTTGTTTGGCGCCACTGGTGAATCGTGTTTCGAACACAATGTTTTATCGCAAACGTCAACCATTATTGAACGGACACGTATCGCATGTGAATTGTCATAGTGAACTACTAGATAAGCATTTATCGGTGAGTAGTGACGCCTGAGTTGTACGCTTGACTCATAAAGGAAGCAACTTGCTACTTCACAATGTAGAAAGCGTTTCCGCTTCCCTTCGACCTTTTTACGTGTACGTTCTCACGATCCTTCTCGAGTTCAGTAGTAAAAAATTAAGGAGGAAGTAACCGAACGGTTCGATTGCTGCTGATACCAGCGGTGGCCGTTTCGTCAGACGTTTCAGTGGTAAAGGTAAAATTTTATTACACGGTAATCGGAACCTCGGCTGCGTCAACGTTGCAGCGCAAAGCGAGATAATGTCGACAAATTTTGCAAGACAATAGATTTATAACAAATCTGTAGGTACACACTAAAATATTTTATTGGAAATCGTTCTAAATGCACCGCTAAACCCAATTAATTTCTATTAAACTCATCACGATTCATTCAACATATGTTAAAAATATGTCTCATACGAGTCGACAGAAGAACAAGAGACAAAAATTAAAAAATTGTTTTCGTGATAAATCAAATATTCATTCGTTATTGATTATTATCATACGCATAAGTATGTGCTTTACTATGTTGCCTAAATATTTCTTATAATAAACCCTTTCCATCAGCGAGATCCACATGAAATTACTCAAAAAAAAATTGTAATTATATTCCTGTTAAAACCGTGGAAATGCAACAATACTAAGCAAACAGAGATTTTTTTAAACTGAGAATTATCGTATGCTAACATAAGCTACAGCTTTGTTAATCTTACACAAAACAATAATAAAATAGTTTATACAAAAAAAAAAAAATATCATGACGTCAAATAGAATGATACGTTTAGATACGCATTATTATTAGAATTGAGTTAATCAATATTACAAACATTTTGTATTTTCTAGAAATAATTCTGTGTTCTTAGCGTAAAATAAGACTCATTTGAAATTATTTACATATACGAATGAAGTCGGTTCAACACCGAATACACCAATCATTCACTGGACGGCCAGAATACTTAAAAAATGTAAATGAAAATAATCGACTTACCGTTGAGAATCAGCGAAGACGAACTTCCTCAGTTTGAGATCACGCAGTACTATTCCTTGTTCATGACACGCGGCGACTGTTTCCGCCATTTGTCTGAAGAGTCTACGGGCTTCGTGCTCTCTCAGCCGTTTCCTCGCCCTCACATACGAATGTAGGTCTGAGTGCGACCGAGGGAATATTAAATACACCCTCTTATCGCCGACTAGGACTTCATGTATGGGGTTTACGTGCGGGTGTCCGTCGAGACGATAGTGAGCTTGGAGTAAGTTGCTACAGTCCCGTGATACCACCTAAAACAATATTTATAAAGTTAATATTTAAATTTGTATGTCTATCTCCTCTGTAATGCAAAGAAATTATTTAACACTGCTTCGTCCGTGTGAAACAGTTATTTTGGCCTAACGTTAAAACGCAGCGGAAGTACCGTGGGGTTTTAGTCCGTGGGAGTCGGACATAACCCTCTCCCCCGGGAGAGTGGCGTATCCACAAGGGATTTCCCAACGATAAAAAAAAAAGTTAGGTCGCGAATTGCATATATCAGGCAACAGCCAAAGCCGAGGTGTGCCGCGCACCCTTGAGCTAGTTGTCAAAATAAAATCGGCTGAGTGCCTTAAGCGCTCGCCTTAGTAATCCGGTGAAGCTGTTAAGACCTTGCTTGGGACAATAGCGTAGTCAGTTCGGAAAATAAAAATAAAAAAAGCAGCGGAAGTACTCAAAATGAAAAAAAAAACGATTTTGAAACATTCTTCGTTATTGCTCCGCTCATATTAGTTTTTGCGATGATGATATAGCCTATAGCCATCCTCTATAAATGAGCTATCTAATACTGAAAGAATTGTTCAAATCAGAGCGGTAGTTCCTGAGATTAGGGCGTTTAAGCAAACAAACAAACCGTCCCGCTTTATAATATCAGTATAGATAATAACAATGCATAAGAACAAACAAATCTCATGCCACTCGTAAGATTGCATTTAAAAATCACTATTAATAGATGAATACAATGCTTTGATGTATTTGAACCGACCGCAATGTAATTATTTTTCCATCAAATTGACCCACTTTTCATTGATCGCGTGACAGGTATTTTCAAGTTAACAGTTAGACATTTGTTAAATTTCGATATTCTAGAGTTTATAATTGGATATTTTCTATTTTAAGCTTCGTTTGAATGACTCAACCATAATGGATAGAGGAGTTCGGTATCTTGTCTACTTTAAATAAATTCAAAGAGGGTTCTATTTCAAAGAGACTGATTTAAAAGGGTTTAGTCTAATGCGAGTAACGATGTTGAAACATTTTCTGAATAGGATCGACTGACCCTTTTAGCAAAGCAGGGCCAGCGTCAAACTGAGTTCTTTTATAACAGAACTAGAAATTAAAGCATACAAGTATTATTGGCAATATAATATGTATTTTATAAAAGTTATTATTGCAAAAACAATTGATTGTACTGATGATTATTATTAATCTTCACAATGGTGATTATTGGGCGGTTTGATCACAAGAAAGCATTATGATCAATAAGTGTTAAAAAGGCAGCACATAAATTCAACAATTCACGCTATCTTACCCCATTTAAAATTACAGTAAGAAGTAAAACAACAGAATAACTAAAATAAATTGATTTAACATAACACCATAGAGTAATTAATTAGTGACACCGTCATTACCATCTGTTACTTTGGAGTGAAAAGTGTATAAAATGTAAATAAATTACGTTTTCCAGTTACATAATATATTTTAGTACATATTATTTTGTTTAGTACCACCTACGAAATACTTCAGAAAAATGTTCCCAACGACCAAATCGACGTGTGAAATATAAATAATTTTTATTTGGACGAAACTACCCTAGGCTATGGGAATAGAAAACAGTTATTTTATATGATTTGAATATATAACATAAAATATAACGTGCGCGTGTCAACGACATCGTGGACGCAAATTCCAAATCTGATTTCCCGGCTCACGAATGATGAATCACGTCGCGTGCGTCCAAACATTTCTTTTTGATTCATGCATTATAAAAATAGTATTAAGCTTTAGTACCACAGCAGTAAAACCAGACTATGTGCCGCTTATTTACTATGTATCACAGACCAGTGAACGTAAATAAGTCATGACCCATTTAAATTCGATGTTTGCGAAAACATGAGATATTGATAAGAATCCGCCATGTTGACAGAACACTTGATAATAATATTTGGCATCGAACGAGGCTTACAGGAGCTAACCTAGTTACAGTTATCATTATTTGGTTAATCACGAGTACCTATCTCTTGCAAAATATTTATTCGCATATCGTACTCGTTGCAGGTGTAGTTAGGTTTTCTTGACCCAATATCGTAGTTATCTAATGTTAACGAAGGTTTTCGGTGCCATATGAAACACTTTTGTGTGTAATTAAACAGTACATAATCCTTATAACTACGCTGGAAACGATTTGGTGACAATTATTTATAGATCTTTTACATTCACTTGAGTAAATTAATTTTGAAATAAGTGAGACACCTAACACACGTAATAGTAGCACGTTCTGCTGATGTGTAGTGTTCTCGGATTAACCGAGCCAATATTCAAGTAAGAGTAGAAGAGTATCTCGAGTAGATTGGTTCAGTACCACTATGAACATCGTGAGAAAACCTCATTCTCTTTTGGTGTGTCATGGTTTAAGAATATCAACCTGTATCCATCAAGTTGCCGAGCATGGCAACGAGTGATTGGCGGTGGATGGTACATACACCTCTCTTTGGTCAACATACCTTTTGGACTGTACTTCTCTTACCATCAGGTATAGTATAACAAACTTGTGACCGGACAAAACAAAACAAAAACGAACTTCTTATCGCAGCAAAATAATTATATCTCTCAAAATCAAACGTAAAGGTAATCAATATATGGGTACATATGTATCGTAAACATACGCTTTTTCTTACAATCTCAGATTAAACCTTGAAAAAATATCAAGAAAAATATTCCACGAAATAGAAATAAAACTCCAGTACCCTGCCTATTACATAACAATCTTAGAACATCGTTAGTAAACCTATCGATTTCTTTGTTGTTGCGACGGCTACGCTCCAATCGTAGTTTACCGAAAAAAAGCAATCAATGTCGATAGTTTGCGGATTAATTATATGAAATTTCCAAATAAAATAACAAAGAGGTGCGATATCAAAAACGTTGTAAAATATATCTCCGGTTTTGACGACTGCGTTGACATCATCAACAGTATTTACGCAGCAATGAACACGTGCGTATTCTTTGGAGCGTCCGCTTGGTATCTAGTGGGGGGATTGATAGAGGGGGGCCCCTAGCCTCGCTGTGACATTCGGCGATCAGCGTTATCAACTCGTCTATTTCACAATGTCAATGAGAAGGTCACTCCTATTTTCGGTGCGGCGGACGCTACCACGTGTTACTGTACGAATGAAACTAGTAAAATTTGGATAACTTATGAGTTTTATAAAAGAATAAACATAAGAATTCTTAGTTGCGTAGGTCGGTCGATACGTGAACGTACTAATGTGCCTGCCTGTCGTGTTGGCAATACTTAGCCGGTGTTGTAAATACGTTTAGCAACGATGAAGTTGCCACACTTAACCTTGCCAAGTTCTCACGAGGGAAGTGCCTATTTTGCGCCTTGACAATACCGGTATAGGCCTTTGTTTGTCTAAGTATCCTGTATTGCCTAAAACAAGATAAAGCTAGGTCGTATTTGTAATAATAACTTTCTGAACCATTTACGGCGTTCAGCTTTTTTATTTGTGAAATTTAAAAGTGATTGTATAAAAACGTTTTACAGATAACTTTATAACGTTATAAATAACTGTTATTGTTATCGATTGCGAAAGTCTACATACATATGACATTGTATAAAAACTGCGATGGCTGCGGCCTAGAAGAGCGATCGAGCAGCGGCGCTAAGACCATGACATATAAAGTACGACATCGGTTTTAAACAAGATAGTTATGAACAATGCACGCGAGATGCATGAAAAACAGTCACCAAATGTTAATTATCCGATTTTATAACGTGATTTTGTATTAACATTACAATGATTTGAACATAAACACTTTTTCTTCATATACAACAATAATAATTTAAGTAAATGAATGATTCAAACTTTCCGATGAACTTATGACTTGTCCCGGGTATTTATGACTATCCTTGAGGAAAAGTCGTAAATATCCAATAACATTCAATTAATTATATGAGAATAAATAAATACAGAAGGGACACGACATGTGGGTATATTGTGAATCGAACTTATCTCCACATGGGGCCACAGTCCCGTGGGATAGTACGGGAACCCTTTAAAATCGCTACAGTTTACTCCAGTCCGCGTGATTATGAGATTATGCATTACATGGTCAATAGGTATTGAGTAAGCTGAATAACTTATTAAATTCTATTTTTCAACTGAAATTTTGCACAAGAATTTATGAAATATAAACTTAATAGGTCGTAGTAAAGAGATTACACATAATATCAATCAAACAAAGCTGCGCAAGTCCGTTTTGAAACCCGACATAATTACGAAACGATACACGTTACGCATCCTAGTGATGTCGCGAGAGGCCTGACATGATACATTTTATCAACTATATTGTTTATGGTATATTTTTAGAATTTTAAATTTCGAACAAGCTTTGTGGTGCGTTTGCCTGTGTTTTGTAAAGGTTCATTTGGAGATTTTGGCGGGATCTTAGTCTGTCATGTAGTGGCTTTTATATTTTATTCAGAATCTTATGTTATATTTTGTAATATTGGTGGCATTTTGCGTAATATCGTTGGGTTATTGTGCATACGTGAAGTGGATTGAAAATAATACCACGGTGTATGAATTCAGAGATGCCACAAAAACTCCCTAGAAATTCTAACAAGGAGGCCCCTATCTTATCAGAACGTTGAAATAATCACAAGACACTTGTAAATGGCAATAATAATCTAGAAGATTGGTTGCCAAAAATAAAACAAAACAAAAAGTTTTTTTTCTGACGCTACCACAACACTAAACAAACATGTTTTAGACTAACTTTATCTACCCTCTATTACATTGTGAAACGAAATTCGCTTTGGTTTTTATTGGTACTAAGAGAAAGAGGTGATAAACTATATATCGTATAATAATCAAGGTTCAATAAAACCTATTTATAGTAAAACTCTTTTAATAAATGTATTACCACTGTAAAAAAAATTGCGGCAATATCGATGTTTCATGACTCTTGCATACGACAGCCTTGGCATTTATGAATCTAAGGTGATCTACATTTCGTGTTTCTTATCTTAATTAAATGCAGGATTTCGAATACGTTAATCATTATACCGAAGTTGTCCTTATACTATTTCCTGTCAGACTTGGGTCCCTTTAATAATATTTAAAATTTGTTGTTTTGTATATAAGTTCAAAATATTATTTTTATGAAGTTAGGCTATGTTTAACTACACGGCAGTTAAGCTAAGAAAGATTGCCTCTCAAATTTGGCTACCGAAAGACAGGTATTTGGTGAAATAGTTATCATATGAGAAAGAGTAATTCATTAGATTGGTGAATATTTTAGTATACATTACGATCTTTTTTCCATAAGTTAGGTGTAGAATTAGAACTTGCATTTTTTGGGTGTAGAATTAGAACTTGCATTTTTTGAAGCAATATTCGACGCCTCTATCGCTAACCCATTATCAATGTAAGTTATGTGAATGTAATTTGTTTGACTAATGTATTAATTACGATTATTATTGGTACTCACTTTACATACATACTCCTCTTGAGTGCGCACGTCTACACACCGACATAACGAGGAACCTTCAACTTGTTCAAGAAGTAAATATTTTTCAGCGACAAGCGCCGCTTGGAACTGGTGAGGCGCGGGTGCCGGCGCCGGCGCTGGGCTACTAGGAGCAGGGCTCTGGGGAGATGGTGTCGCCGTCAACCGGTCCGGTAACACCGGCGATTGAGCCCGATCCTCGGTCTTATTGCTCTCGTCGCTGGACGGCACGGTAGCCGTCGCCGCCGGCTTGTTCAACCTCAGCGGCCACAGCAGCGATGGTGATCCCGGATCCATCACAAACACAACACTTGTCACAGTACACTATTACGTTCACAAACACAAGCACAAACACACGTTTACGCAGGAACTACTACGATGAAATGGACATGATCTGCAACAAAACATTTATATATTATTATGAGAATTTTCAAACTCCGAGTTATTTAGACAATTTAGTAACAAATAACGGACCTTGAAATGATTCGCCCTGAGTGGATATCGTACCAAAATTTGACTTTCCGTTGTTGCGAATGTATCGCTTTATATTATTTTTGAATTACTGAAAATATTTCGTTGTAATTCTTATACGGATATGCAGGCCAATATTTTGGGCCGGTGTCCGCTCGGGTTGTTGCGATATTAAACGAACACACAACCTATTCTCACTAACGCCATTGCGAGACTGACGACGACGCTTGCTGAAGCCTCGGACCGGCAACCTATCCAACGTCCAATGTCGACACACCGTCAGCTTGCGTAGTACGCGAGCAACGCCATGCGTTTAAAAGGGAAAATAACTGGTATATATCTGTCTCTGTCTACACCACTGTTGTGGTAGTCGATAGAAAAAGGAGGCTGCAACCATTCATTTACGTTTGGCAATGCAATATAAAGACGCGCGATATTTCAATATTTTTCACAAGACCGGGTAATAATAGCATTTGTATGATGAAGTTTTAGTTTATGTATTTATTTACTGATGATGTTCAAGGTTAAGGAATGAATGTTGAAATTACTGTTCAAGTATATATACGTCACAAAAACACTAAACAGCGTCACGATTTCTTAATAAAAATTTAAACTTACTGTAAATAATTATAAAATTTTTGCATTTCCATTCAAATCAAGATAAAATATGTTATCGAAATGAGAAATAAGTACATAATTGTAAGTAATATTTAATTTATCAATGCTGTATAATTTCGAAGGACTTAGGAATTAGTTTCGAGAGAAATTTTAATAGTTTATTTGCGTACTTATATTATATTGTAGTAAGTACTTATTTTTGTAATGCTTTGATTATCCTGGAGGTTAAATTTTTATATAATGTACTCTGTGGTTAAATTTGCCTATTTTAATATAATCATATTTTTTGTTGTAACGTAAATGCAATACTGCTAGCGCATAAAAATAATTGTTTAATTTCACTATGTTAATGTGTATGTTTACTTTCTTGATTATCTATATGTACATATAATAAAAAGCGGTGAAGTGTCTGTATGTAATATCAAAATATATTTTTGTACTGATTGGGTATGAAAGTATACACGCTTCTGATAACACAAATGCAATTTTTAATTTTTTTTTTGACGGTCTGTCTGTCGGTCGGTTTTAACGGAAATTTCACTGGGATGCAGCTAAAATTACAGCGGGTTACTTAGGCTATTCTAATTTAGACTAGCTGTTAACCGCGGCTTCGTCTTCAATGCTATCTCCAAAACTGTTGAACAGATTTCCACGGGACTTTCACTGGCAGATAGCTGATCTCATGAAAAGTAATTAAGGCAATTTTAATTTATACTAGCTGTTAAATATGGCTTCACCCTCAATGCTATGTCCAAAACGGGTAGACCTATCTTCACGAGACTTTCACTGCCATATATATAGCTGATATTATAAAAAGTAATTTAGTCTATTTTAATTTAGTCTAGCTGTTAATCGTAGCTTCGCCCGCAATGCTACCTCCAAAACGGTTGGACCGATGTTCACGGGACTGTCACTGGCAGATAGCTGACCTTATTGGAAGTAATTTCAGTTATTCTATTTTAGACTAGCTGTTACCCGCGACTTCGTCCGCATGAAATTTAACAAAAAATATGTTGTTGATTGTAAACATGTGCGTAAGACGTGCGTTGTATTGGACTTCAAGAAGAAATATAATTGAAATTCATACATCTGTATCTATGTACGTAATTTGAATTATATTGTCTTTTTGGTCATTTTGGCGACCATTTTTTTTTATTGACCGCACTTTTGCCTACATTACTCAGTAATCATATTAACATATAAGAATATTGTATCGAGTTCAGTGAGCACTATTTATATTGTCGAATATTAAAAACTGCTTAGACAGATATAAAGTTTTATATCTTGATTTCTATTTATACAAGATTTCAAGATGTCAGCTCATTAATTATTTACAATTCAACATTATAATTATTAATAGTAATTTTGAAGATAGAAGGGGTCTTTATAATAAGATATTAGACAATAAACGTATTATTTATTGACAATATGGGCATATTATATCATAACATCTTTAAAACAATGTTTCATTAGTTCCTTGTGCAGTGTAAGTAAGCTCTGAGGTAGTTAATTATATGTTGGGTTAAGGTTCCAAATATGTTGCTGATGATAAACCTCATTTGACACGCAGTTAGTATTTATATATCTATACGTTACATGTTTATTACTGTAAATGGCGTGCGTGTCGTACTTACAATTGTTTTTAAAAAGCATATCTATTATTGTACATGGTCTCACAAGTTCATATTACTTTAATACAATTTAAAAAAAACGCGTGCGGAGCTGCTGGTACACCTAGTATTTAATAAAAAGGGGTCATTGCCAAAGTAAAAAGAGAATAGGAAGATGAAGAGATCCCGATAAAAACTCAATACTGATTGAGAAAACTTTGTTAGTTCGTAATTACAAGATCTAATGAACTTTGAGATATTCGCAAGTAAAAACTAAATTGTCTGTAATTTGTAAATGTTTATAAATAAATCAGAGTTGGCCAGTTCGAGTTTGCAAATCGGGTCAAACTGAGATGACCCAGACTGGAATCAACTACGATTGATTTACGTTTAAATGTCAAATCGATTCTTATGTTTTTTCAACACAATCAACCTGTTTGTGTTTTTTTCTTCTCTTTTGTGTTTCTATAAACCTGTTCAAATAAATTTTTAAATCAACCAATACAGTTCGAAAACTATTTTAATTTACCCGCCGCTAAACAAAAAGTATTCTGTTATTGAAGCTTCGAGAAATATACAGGCAAAATTTGTCTGAACGTATGACGTCAAACGAAATGGATGTGTCAAAAATTAATACTAAATATTGTTTAATTAAATACGTCAGAAAATACTAAACAATTCATGATATTAGATAGTAAATTAGTAATTCTATAATGGTTTCCCTCCTACTCGAGTAGCTTTACAAGCCCAAAATTTTATTTAAGAATATGTCGATTCTACCTTCTTTTATATATTTCTTCCGGCGCTCTCATTGACCGAACGAAAGGCAGCGATGCAGACAAGAAAGACTAATCAAAAATGACTCACAGTAATGTATATAAGTACTATGAAATTACTTATTCGTGATAAGATTACCAATTTTTTAAAGCCGTGAGAAAGCAGTTTTTCTGATAATTGGGAATACCAACATTACTTTCAAAAGATGAAACGTATGAAATTGACCATAGTGATTATTATTTTTGAAATTCCTTCAATAACTATTGCGTAAAACACAATTAATGTTTCATTCAATATATAGCAAAGAAAACCTTGGTAAATTATAATTTTATTATAATATCGTTCAAAATAACTTGCTAATACAGCAGTATTGATTTAATGATTCTATTTTAAGAAGTTACGTAACTAGACATCTTTCACAATCGCGTATGTAAATTCGATATCAGACATCGCGGTGTTAGTGATAAAAAAAATTGTAACCATTTTTATCAATGTAAATAAATCACGTGACTCAATTAAAGGCGTGAATTGATGTGAAAATACCAATAAATACAGTAATTTACACATACAATGTACTTAAAAGTTATTCTATTGGTCATAGAGTCATGGCCATCTCTAAACACGACGAAAAAGTAGATTTTTTGGCGGGATCTTACTCTGTCATGTTTTGGTTTTCTTTTTTATTCATGATCTTGTATTATTAGATTCTAATGTCGTGTTTTGGTGGCATATCGCGTATTATAGATTGGGTATTGTGCATAAATAAAGCGGATGTGGAATTCTGTGATGTCACAAAAACTTCCTGGAAAGTTATAACAAGATGGCGACCTTCTTGTTGACACACTGAAGTCATAACAACATCCTTTGCAATGATTATCCAATTGATATTTGTACTAATGATCTTAACGAATATTGTAAATGGGAATGTGAGTTTGTTTGTTTGTTACACTTTCACACATTAACTATTCAGCCTATGCAGTATATTTCTTCATACAAAAAAAAGTACTTTCCCTGAGGTCGAATCTACATTAACGCGGGCTAAGTCACGAGCAAAAGTTAGTGTTCAATAAAAAGTGCTGGTTGACAAATTAAGATCAAAAGTAATATCCGTCTATCTTTTTTTTTTTCCTCGAACTGACTACGCCATTGACCCGGCAGGGTCTTCATAGCTTCACCGGACTACAACTAAGTATCATGTTTTGTAAAGAAGTTCTCATTGTTGGCGTATGAATATAACATATATTTATCAAAAATAATAAACACAGTCATATCAACAAAAGATTGAACAAAATTTACAAGGAAAATGTTATCACTTGAGAGAGGATTCATTATTATTCATATCATTGTACATGTTAGGTATATGTAGTTTTATCTATTTTTAGCATTTTTTATATAAGTTAGAACGGTATACATCTATACTAATATTATAAAGAGGTATTCTTTGAGTCTTATATAGCTCACTTATCAGGGAAGGTTATAGGCTATATATCATCACGCTAAGACACATAGGAGCGGAGCAGCAATGTCGAATGTTGCAAAATCGGGGTATTTTTTTCCTTTTCAGAGCTTCCGCTGCGTCTTAGCGCAAAATAACCATTCCACGCTTACGTATTACCGCCCAACGAAGTGGGCACGGGTCGGCTAGTTTCTTATAAATCAAAATTTAACCAATATGTTTTGACCTTGTAAAATTACTATTTACAGATTCTGGTGATTTATTTCTACAATGGCAAGAACTATATCTTGTATACATATATCAAGAATGTAAATCTAATGAATCTGTAGTTTTGAGATTTTTGGAAATTTTTGTAAAAAAAAAAGATGCAGGTGTCTATGGAAATTTTTGTAAAAAAAAAGATGCAGGTGTCTAGGAATAAGTAATAAAATACATTACAAACAAGAAATGTCTGTCTGTCTTTTATTTTGTATATGGTGGTAGAGCCACGCTGAAACTATTATTGGTTTCAGCATGAATGGGTCGGCTCGCCTGGGCTAGTACCACCCTCTCATAGAAAACCGACGTGAAGTAACAGTGTTTGCATTGTTGCGTTTCGTTCGGTCAGTGAGAGCGCCGGAGACCCACCTCCCCTCCCCTCTCCTCTCTCCTCTCCCTTTCTCTCCCCTAACCCTTCCCTCCTAAAGATGGCAAGGCACTTGCGACTCCTCTGGTGTTGTTAGTGTCCATGGACGGTGGTGATCACTTAACAGCAGGTGACCCACCTGTTCGTTTGCCACCTATGACATAAAAAAAAAAACACACATCACTGCTAAAATACTGCGTTCACGATAAAACTTCAAGAAAATAATAAAGCGTATCTTCGAGAACGTTTAATCTTTTTTTTTTTTTTTACTTTTTTTTTGGCAACCAATCTTTTAGATTATTACTGCCATTTTCAAGTAGTTAATAGTATTACAAGTTCTTCTTCCATTCCATTTTGGCAACCAGTCTTCTAGTAGACCATCACTGCCATTGTCAAGTGAGTATCGATATTACAAGTTTCTTGATATAATTTCAATGAACTAACAAGATGGTGGCCAACTTGTTAGAACTTTCCATGGAATTTTTGTGGCATCTCAGAATTCATGGTCCGTGGTATTATTTTCCATTCACTTCACTTATGCACAACAAACAAACTGTATTACATAAAACACCACCAATTTTACACAATATAGAGACAAATAACACAAGATTATGAATAAAAAATAAAATCCACTACATGACAGACCAAGATCCCGCCAAAAACTCCCGTTTAATCTTTGTTTCATTAAATAGGTTCACTCTATCAAAAGTTATTGTACATTTAATGAGGACGCAACTTAAGTACGAGAGAAAAGTAGGATAAGTAAATGAACTTAATACATTCAGATGGCTTTTTTAATCGCTGTTTTTTACATAAGGTGTCTAGCTGTTAATATGGTATCAACTAAAGAACATATTGTTGTACACGAAGAACACTAATTTCAATAACTGACAATATATTGTGTAATATTAGTGACATTTTATGTTATATCTTGTGATGCATACAGTTGTAATAATAATGCTAAATTAAATAAATAAATGTGGATAATAAGTAGAAACATGCATTTTAACTTGTCACAAAAACTCTACGAGATTCTAACACGGAAGCCATTTTGTTCGAATGTTTTTTGAATTTAGAAGATTCGATGCTCTATCTAAATATCCGAACCAGATATTATTAATATTACGCAAATAGATTGTATATCTTTATCATATTATTTATCTGTGTCTTAGGTATAGTTTATGAACGAAATTGTAAATTCATCGTTTTTATTATTAAACATTATTAAAACTTTATAAATACCTAAAATGTATTTGTTTCTAATACTCTAAATATTCATTCTCAAATAGGAAGTTAAATTCGTGTCATAGGCTATGTTTTATTCAGTTTAATTTGAATAAAATAATTAACACGTACGAAGTCGCGACCGGTTATTGTTTAATTATGATTTTGTTTCCTTATATGTGTCTAAGAGCTGAATACGATATTAATAAGTTAGAACAATCATTAATATAAAAATTATATCTACTTGATGTTTTATTTCATTAAATTCTCAATGTCAAAGATAATTCTCTATAGTATAACATAATTTATTTATTTAAACATAGTTTAGCTTCCCACGGCTTGAATACCTACGGTTATCTATCTTAATAGCGAATTATTTTGTAGTTTCCTTTATATTTTAATGAGAAGAAATTAACACGTATTTTACTTGGTTTTTGTAGATTTTAGACAATCGGTGTTTGTATGGAACAAAATATATTTTAATTCATTTTTATCACAATACTGTGAAGAGTAAAAAATAAAATAGAAAGAATAAAAAAGTTAGTTATTACTCGTTTGGGGTTAAAATAATAAAAAAATCTAAATGTATTTATTAAAAAAAAAAACATTTTATACGTATTTTTACAGTAGTGCGTACTTTTACCAAACATTCAGAGCCTGTATCTCGATAGCCAGAAAACTATTAGACAGCGTGTTTTACAAGAAGCACCTTAGCGGCCTTATACATATGCAAATTTACAACCTTATCTAATATATTTAATTGTTAGCTAGGTGATTTGACAAATAAAAATATACACAATAGCAAATATACACATAATTGCTTACATATATTATATATTTCAATATATTTATGCAGCTATGATTTAACTTTTAACATATGTTCAGTTTGTAATGACTTATTATTGTTATTACGTCATTAAACAGTTATTATAATGATATGTACTTACCCAAAAACAATACGAGTAAATCCAAACACCGAAACAAACAAAAATACAATCTATGCTTATTTTTATTAACGCAAGAGACCTTACTTCAGCTGACTTGTTAATAGAACTGAAGCGAAATTGTCCTTTGAAATAGCGCCATCAACTCTGAAAATGTTTTGCGTAACATTAACTTGTAATTGTGCAAGATGTTGTTATATAGATATATGGACTGGTTAAGGGTACTATCAGATATCCCCTGAGTAATTGATGATGTATTTCTAAGTCACTTATCTAGTTGTTGAGTGAACATCTGACTCATTGAGTCGTAATGTTGTGTGACGTTAATTTATCGAGAATAAATGACGTATAATTGAAATTGGTCGTGTAAAATATAATAGTCACAGTTGCGTGAATAACTGAATTGTGTGATAGATAATTTATTTTATTTTGATAATAACATTAGCGATATCTAACAGAAATGGCCCGGATTTCTCACTCTCTAAACTTCCCCAAGCAGATATACGTCAAGTTACAAAAGGTACGAAATAGTATCTCAGACAATTGTGTACCAGACGACTGCCGTCTCTGCTTGCTATTCGTTATTCTTTGATTGCAAATTAAATTAGTACTGAACCCGTTAAAAACAAATTAGCAGATTTATATTGTTTTCGTCTTCGCCCACTAGTATATTAAAGGTTTATCGATTTTCGAGAAACTATATTATATTCTACAGTGTGTCGTAAACACATTTTCTCGTGGCTTTATTTATAATGATAACTTTATAGATCCTGTGGATTATGGTCATTCTGTACATCCCTGACAATAGACAACTGTTGACCATGCTATTACTAATTATAACTGTAGTAAACTATAAGTATCAATATACTTGAAGGTAATAAAATGACAACTCAATTCAAAGACAACATTGGCAACCAACTCACCTTTTTGATCCATCCGTACTTGACATTACGAAATAGGTAAGGAAGGTAGGTTTGGGGTGTAAGGGGTGTCAAATAACATCTAAGAATTGAGACATCCAAGCCAACCTCACCTGCACGTGGTGCACCCTGCTGAATAACGAACGAGGCAATGGCGATAGCGGGGTGGTAGGGTTTTACAGCCTGACTGGGTCGCAACCACCATGTATATGGCGAAAAAGCCCGTCATAGTGATTCGCTTTTGCGGGTCGCGTTTCGGGATCAGCCTGTGCATATCCAGCTTTTCGCAGGCCGGCATGACAGCGGCGACCGGCGATGGATAGTATGTACTCGTTGGTCGCCATTGTTTTTGGATTGTACTATGCTTACCATCAGGCATAGTGCAGTCACTTTGCCGTGCTACTATAAAAAAAAAAAAGGTAAATGTTTCCTATCTTTTTAATTACCGATTTTGGGCGAATTAAGTGTTCTAATAAAATCGAGGATAACAAATTGGAGTTGCTGAATTAATGTTCTGTGTTATCGTAACTAATGTCTTGGGTACAGAAAAGGATATCGATTTCCTTTCACGTAGCAAAAAGTATATAACATAGGATCAAATAACTCAAATTTAAGAATAAAGTCATTACGGCTATTAGTCATCATGCCAAAAACGAATAAGAACGACCTTAAAAGATTACGAAATTAGAATAAATGAGTAGGTACATGTGTTTACGTACATCCTTATGCAAATGAGGAAAATGTGATTATTAGTGCCTATAAGACGCAGGAAGCAACAAAACTACTTGTACATGCGATAATGCTAAGTAGTTTGAACAACAATTTTATCTGTGTCCGCTACTTGCACACGCGGGGACTACGGGTAACTAGCGCATGATTGAATATAATGTTAAATATTTGATTATTTTAAATACATAATTGTAATATTTTAATTGAAAGAATATATTTATGTCAGTCCATAGTGAGTTTTTGTACTTTTTATTTTATTTATGGCAACCAATTTTTTATTTTTTTTCGATCTGACTACGCTATTGACGAAGCAAGGTCTTAACAACAACTTCACCGGACTACTAAGGCGAGCGCTTAAGGCACTCAGCCGATTTTGTTTTGACAACTAGCTCAAGGGTGCGCGGTACACCTCGGCGTTGGCTGTTGCCTGATACATGCAATTCGCGACCTATGTAAGCTAACCTAAGCTAAGCTAACTATTCATACATATATAAGTTGTTGAAACATATATGTGTACCAAGCATACATAACTCAACAACTCTTATATATATTTCGTATCGGATAAAACCAATCTTCTAGTAGATTATTACTGCTATTGTCGAGTAGGTAATGATATACTAACAAGATGGTGGCCGTCTTGTTAGAATTTTCCAGGGAGTTTTTGTGGCAAGTCAAAATCCATGCTATGTGGTATTATTTCCGACCGACTCCACTTGTGCACAATAACCGTGTGATATAGAATATCGATTGAATTATATCGATATCTGAATCGTATACAAGATACTTTGCGAAAATGAATATTCGAAAGATTCGATAGAGGAGAATATTACATATAGAAAATAAATCATACTTCAAAATTATTTATTAACTTCAATTACATGTATATTTCAATTATCCAAAGAATAATGTCGAGTTAACACAATTGATATATCGCCTGTCGATATTTTTACGATTTTAACATTAATATCGATATCTTTTAAATCTATAATCCTTAAACAATATCGATAATGTCTAGTTAACACAATTGATATATCGCTTATCGATATTTTCACGTTTTTAACATAAATATTGAGTAAATCTATCATCTGGAAACATATTCGTCGAATACGATAAAATTCAAACCTATTTAACAAAAGACAAATTCATCGATGTAACCACATTAAAATAGGATGGTTGTGTTGATGTTATGATTTTGTTACGAAGAGTAATCTTGTATGAATTATTATTGTATAAATTGTGTCAAAATATTCTGTACTCAACTCTATTTTGGTATGGTTAGGTAATAAGTCACGTTTCATCTTGTCACGAGGCTGTGCGTCAACTAAATTAAAAGTTTCCAAGTTATATAAATTTCTTCACGTTGAAATAGCTGTAATATAATAAAAGCACAGATGAAAAACAAAAAAGTTTTTTTTGTAGGATACATAATGCAATCTAAACATTCTAAAATCTTTTAGTGAGACTATCTTGTCCAATTAGGCAAGGCGTCAGTCCACACGAAAAAGTATTGGTTCTGTTTATTTGGACTACTGTTCAAACTTCCTTCACTTATCCCTTGAACAGGTTCCACACTCATACCTACGCACAGTATTAACTAAAAATATTTACAACCAATATTATAAAACGTAAAGCTTAAAAAATAATTTAATTTCAAATGTTTAGACGAGTTATGATAAGATAAAATATTACAAATTATAATCATTAATTAACTTAACCATAAAGAATGTTTAGAAGGTTTTAATAATGTCTAATCTATGGTAAACTAAATAAAGAACTCCGTTGATCTGTCTGTAGAATAATTGTTTTCCATAATTTAGCCGCAACTGATCACGAATATGATGTTAAACAAATTTCGTCTGTCGTTTATTTATATGTCTTTAATGTCGTTTTTTCTACAAACGTAGAATAAGGCGAAAGATAAAATTTTTTAAAATGTTTTTATCTTGTTACGCCAAAGAAGTATAACTTCTAACGCGTGTACATAAGTACACATACACTTTTTGAAGTTATACTTCTTTTGGCGCGTTAGGGAAAAATGATGAGAGTAAATTTTTACGATCCGCGCACACACCGTTACGAAAAACCGACACCTTGAAGTTAGCTATAGTCAACATTTTGTTTCTTTGTATTCGTTGTTTTTATTTCTTTGTATTAAAACTTTCAATGTATTAAGTAGCTCTTTTGTATTGTTAGTGTCGTTTTTTCTACAAACGTAGAATAAGGCGAAAGATAAAATTTTTGAAAAGATTTTACTAGATTTGAAAAGATTAGACTTTTTTTTTAAATTCATAATCTGTAGGCTTTAACGTTTGATCTCACCTGATGTTAAATGGCGATGTGGTCTAGGATAGTAAACACGCCAAACCTAGAAGGAGCTGGCTCTCAAGTGCAGCTGCAGGACCTGTATGTTTTTTTTTATAGTAGCACGGCAAAATGACTGCACTGTGCCTGATGGTAAGCGCAGTACTATCCAAAAACAACGGCGACCACCGAGTGACACACGATCCATCGCCGGTCGCCACTGTCATGCCGGCCTGCGAAAAGCTGGATATGCACAGGCTGATCCCGAAACGCGACCCGCAGAAGCGAATCACTATGACGGGCTTTTTCGCCATATACATGGTTGCGACCCAGTCAGGCTGTAAAACCATACCACCCCGCTTTCGCCATTGCCTCGTTCGTTATTCAGCAGGGTGCACCACGTGCAGGTGAGGTTGGCTTGGATGTCTCAAGTCTTTGATGTTATTTGACACCTCTTGCATCCCAAATGTTTGGCGATAGATTTTCAATTTGAGCGTGGTAGTTATCCAAGAGGGTTTAGAAGAGGCGTTACCTCCACAATGTAGTTTCTCCACGATGCTTTCCTTCACCGAATACCCCGGCTTATTATCAACGATACGAACCTCCGTCGATGGACGCCATGTACGAAGACGCTACCTACTGGAGTCATCACTCCTTCAAATTCATATTCAATCATCATGTTATGACCTTTGTTTCAAAATAATGTCCTAAAAGAGCGAAATACGTTCCTATCTTACGAAACATTCGTTTAAAATGTTGTTGTAGGTCGCAATGCGAGATTGTAAGGAAATGTAGACGTCATGGAAATCATGACGCAATTGTTTCATATTATTTGTTCACGAGGGGTCCATCGTAAACGTGACTTATATTTCCATGACGTCATCAGTCGTAAATTATATAAATTGTAATGGTTATTGCGTACTTCATAACGGATTATTTGAAACTCGGAATGAGATGGGATAACATGGAACTCGTAATTAGGAAATTGTTTATTCTTCTACTTTTTATGTTTACAAAGCCTTCTATCGAAATTACCACAGCGGTTTCATCAGTCAGCTGTTTGACACAGAATATCTCACAGACATATGTGTATATATACACAGTAGCTACACATGGTGGAAGGTTTTTTGTTTTCTTTTTGTCTTATTTTTTCGAATTTGGTTAGTTACCCAAATTTTTCATGTCTATGTTCCTGAGGTACGCATGCAGGTAAACCTGTGTATAGTTTAGCTAGTTTAGGTTGACCAGATTTGGAATATTTTATTCAAGGAAAAAGGCCAAGCCGATGTTTTGCCATGTTGCGCGTTGGCATGTTGGCTTTCAAAAAGCTCGACGGAGGTCCGTAAGCCAAAAGCTGGATAGACACATAGAAAAAACAATTAAATAGAGGCATTCTTGTCAATAACGTACGATAAAAGCAATGCTTAACAAATTCGTGGAGACACTCAATTAATGAATTCACTTTTAGTAATGTATTTTGAATTATAGGCAGCATATAATCGAAGGCATGCATATCTATCAAAGTAATGCTTATAACTAGGCACTGCATACATATGAACGTCTAAATAGCACGTGGTCTTGGTCTATATTTGTTTTTTAAATTTACGAATCTTACTTATTATGTATACTAATATATGTATATTTCTACACTAATATTATAAAGAGGTAAAGTTCGTGAGGTTGTAGTGGGGAAATCTCAGATCTGAAACTGGTTCGATTTGAAAAATTCTTTCAGTGTTATATAGCTCATTTATCGAGGAAGACTATATATTATCACGTTAAGACCAATAGGAGCGGAGCACCAATGAAGAATGTTTCAAAAACGATGATTTTTTCCCTCTTGAGAGCTTCCGCTGCCTGTTAGCGTTAGGGTTGCCACCGGTAGTTAATAATAAAGTATCGTACGTTATTTCAGGTAATTGTACTCTATACTTTATGTGAACAATAAAGTACACGAAAATACTTTATTTGGCATGCTTTGGTTTCTTTGGGATTTAAAATAAATTATTCATATGTATTTTTTCGTTATTATGTTATCTATTACCGCCACGTTAGCATTCGTAGAGAGAGTTTTTGTGTGATGAATAGCAAATGGCGAGACAACAGAAATAAAGCGTCTCTGAATTTGATTAAAAACGAATTACTTATTTATTTTAATTTAAATATAGACTGTAAAGATGCTGTGCAATTGTTTAGTAGCGATACTAATTTGATACAAATCGCAAAAGTTATAAAAAATATGTATTTAAACATAATAATAATAAAAAATAAATTTTGCTTTATTTTACTACTATATACTTTTTTTTCCTACCTATAATAACCAATGTACTCTATCTACAAAAAAAAAGGAGGCAACCCTAGTTAGCGTTAGCCCAAAGTAACTATTCCATGCGGACGAAGTCATGTGCAGAGGCTAGTCTTATATATAACGTCTATTTTAATTTCGTCGAAGTTATTGTTACAATATTTGAAAATATCCTCATCGTTTTTGTTTCTAATTTGTAATTGTTAACGGACTATTGTTTAAAATAGCCTTATTTAAATTTGTAAAAATCTGTTTTAATTGTATTACGGTAGGTCAAAATTCATACCACGTTGAAAACAGTTCTCGCCTGACAGGTTCTGTACCTTTGATTATGTTGGTGAAGTTATCTAATTAGCCTTAGATTAATATTACGTTTAACATGCTTAGTTTACTTTGTCACGTAATAGTGTTCAATATTAGAGTTTTATTTTGTTTGATTAATTTCTATTCTTAACTATTTTGTACAGCATATTGGTTAAAATTTAACGATCCGTTAAAAGTATATTACAACAGAATGTATCGTGAATCATTTTAGGCTGATTTAATTTACTATTCACTTCATAACTTCAACGTTTAATATCTAATGTAACAAAACATACTCATAAATTATGCATTTACTTTAAAAATCGTGTTATTAGGTTAAGTGGTTTTCAAATTACACGCATACTAACGAATCGACAGCAGGGAGATGTTCCCTTTTACAATATGAAGGATAGAATTTTTTGTCGTTAGATATTCATTACCTCTTATTAGAAATGGTAGAGCCACGCTGAAGCTATTACTTACTTCAGCATGAATAGGTACTACCTACCACCCTGTCACAGAAAACCGACGTGAAGTAACAGTGCTTGCAATGTACGCAACATCGTTCGGTCAGTGAGAGCGTCGGATAACCTACCTCCCCTCCCCCCTTCCCCACTCTCTCTCCCCCAAACACAGGCTGGCAACGCACTTGCGACTCTTCTGGTGTTGCAAGTGTCTATGGGTGGTGGTGATCACGTAACATCAGGAGACCCACCTGTTCGTTTGTCTCCTATGATATATAAAAAAAAGTAAGATATATACGAATGCGCTATAGTTTATGTAAAACTATATGTTATACCGATGTGTAAACTATTACTATACTAAATTTCGTCAAAATCCTTCTAGTAAATTTCGCATGACAGACAGACAGACAAAATTTTTAAAAACCATGGAAACGTGTTCTGTCACTGTTTCTAAACCACACTAGAGTATTTTTTTTTAAATAATTAATGTACATTTACCCTTTTATATAGATAGATTTTTGTATAGGCGTATAACATCGAGACAACACAAGGTTAAATAAATGTCAATTTTATATTCCAATAATAATATTTTAATTTTATTTGTATGTAATGAAGTCTTGACTGTGTAACGCGCAAGCTCAAACTCATTGCTATATTCAGAACGGCTAAAAGATTGACGATGACAGTAGATTGTTTCAACACATGTATGATTCTATAACTCGAAATTAGCACCCACAAAACTTCTTTGATATGCGTAAACATCGCCGGTCCCGTTATCGTGTCACGTCACGCAGTCATATAGTTCGTAATGCATGACGATAATGTCTTCCTACATCGACAAAACTTCCTGGCGATACACATAGGTATGGGATGCTATTTGTCGCGCTAAAAACTAACTTATGAAATGAATGAAGATCGCAGAATAAAGTTTGCATACCTCATTTCAATAACAACTCGAAATTAACACTTCTGAGTTCGTATGGTGTGTGTAAAAACCATGGGTTAGTTTATCGTGCTACGTCTATCGTCATTCCCCTGTTCTCTTCCCCTTTCTCCTTTCCCTACCACTCCCACATAAACAGGCTGGCAACGCACTTGCGACTCCCCTGGTATTGCTAGTGTCTATGGACGGTGGTGATCACTTAACATCAGGTGACCCGATTGTTCGTTTGTCGCCTTTTGACATAAAAAAAAAGTTCGTGACGCATGACGATATTGTCTTCCCACACCTATATTTACTGCGATAATAGACAATACTTTGTGTTGATACACGTAGGTATGGGAAAAGTAGAATAAGCATGTGTTTGCTTCTTATTTTTCTTATAAAATCAATAAACAGTTTTAAAAATAATATTTATTTTCCTTTCAAAAATTGCAATTTTATTAGCATTTTCCTTATTGATGTTTATTTTACACTAAGAGAGACGTACCTAACTAACAAACGGGAGTCGTGTTGTGTTTTGTAAACACTGTAGTAAAACGTAGCAGTTGAATAACAAAACATTTCGTCGAAGTGTATTTTGTTTATAGATTTATTGTTGCACGTTTTGATGGTTGGGAAATAACCGGAATTAAAAATTTACGCGATATACACCCAGCTGTTATTGGTAAATACATACAGAATATAAATAGAACAAATTTACGTTGAATACTGAATCACCGCGGATACATAAAAGGATGTTATCGTGGCGGAAATTTTTTACCATAGGTAATGAATATAAAATTGCTACCTTTATTCCATATTAGTTTGTGTTTGACTGAAACCGCCAATTTAATTATGTTTCATGTCCAATAATGTGTGTAGAGTTCTCAACCGATGTCAACTTGACGTAATTATGATAATATTTGTAAAACAATGAATAATATACACGAGTTATTGCTCAATAAAGGTACAAAATGCGAGATCGCACTTTATAACGTGTCAAACGTGATTCACACCACGCGTACACAATGAAATGCTGAAATTAGGTCCATGTCTTTAGTCTCTCTTTAGTTACTTGAGAAATTTCTTTATCCGATAACTCTCATCTCACTACAGGAGCACAAAAGAATTATAAATGTGTCAAAATATTTTATCGTTGTATAACACGCGGCATAATTCGTAAAACGTGAGTCACCCGACCAGTATCCCGTCTTGAATTCTTTGTTCGGTTGGGACCCGTTGTTAGTCAGCTTCCCGGTTCCAAGGAAGGGCTGACTGAGTGCGCACTATGTAAACATAATATCGCTTCTGTCAATTGTGACTTAATACGCGCTAGTTGTTTGTAAATATTGTGAAATCATAATATTTAAACATAAGGTTTTCCTCATGATTTTTGAAATAATTTTAACCTGATTCTCTTGGAAATAGCAACCAAATGTTTTATTTACCATCTGTTCATTGTTTTGTGATCATTAGACATATGCGGTGTTATTACAAAAAAGTTAAATACGTATTAAAAATTTGCTTTAAAAAGGTTTCGTATTAAATGCACCGCGCTCGCCCGAAGTAAATTCGCGTTATCCTTTTTCGTAAGTCTGACGTAACCTAACCAAAGCGAGGCAAAAGAGTAAGAAGGCCCCCCTCGGCAGCGGCTCAAGCCTAGGTCCGTTCCATCGGCGTGGAGCCCTTGAGTACGTTGCTCGCGCGATACAGTGACACAAAATCTTACATCACTGCGACAACATTACACATATCACCTCCACACACGTGCACGCATACACGCATACACAGGCAAGTGGAAGGGTTTTATTTTTTTCCCTTATCAAACTAAACTAGTTTAGAATATTATCCAATACGAAATATATATAAGAGTTGTTGAGGTATGTATGCTTGGTACACATATATGTTTCAACAACTCATATATGTATGAATAGTTAGCTTAGCTTAGGTTAGCTTACATAGGTCGCGAATTGCATGTATCAGGCAACAGCCAAAACCGAGGTGTGCCGCGCACCTTGAGCTAGTTGTCAAAACAAAATCGGCTGAGTGCCTTAAGCGCTCGCCTCAGTAGTCCGGTGAAGCTGTTAAGACCTTGCTGGGTAAATAG
>MU158827.1:303203-321242 GCA_015888305.1 Antheraea pernyi | reverse complement strand
TGACTACGCTATTGACCTAGCAAGGTCTTAACAGCTTCACCGGACTACTAAGGTGAGCGCTTAAGGCACTCAGCCGATTTTGTTTGGGCAACAGTTTGTTTCTCGATCAACTTGTATTTATAGCTTTCAGGCCGTCATGACATTAGTGACTGACGAAGAGGTCTAACAGGCAGGAGGAGGCGGCAGTTTGACCGCCTCCTCCCACTGTAGCCGGACCTAGGGAGGATGGGTCGGGGGCCCATCTTCCCATTGCACAGGTTCGGCAGACGGAAGAGACAGCCGGTGTGTACCCGGCTGTCTCCTAACAGGACGGGGCCCGGCGGCGGCGCTTTCGCTGCTGGGCCAACCGCTGGGGCAGCACGCTGAAATCTTTAGAGATCGCGTGTCGCCCCGACTATAGCGGCAGAGGTACACCGGGGGGTTTTTAGTCAGTAGGAGTCTGACATACCCTCACGCTGCCCCCGACGGCGTGAGGGTATCCATGTAGGATTTTCCCCTCGTAAAAAAAAAAAAAAAAGATAGATCGCGAATTGCAGTTTTTAGTCCGGTGAAGCTGTGAAGACCCTGCCGGGTCAATAGCGTAGTCAGTTCGACATAAAAAAAATCGCGAATTGCATGTATCAGGCAACAGCCAAAGCCGAGGTGTGCCGTGCACCCTTGAGCTAGTTGTCAAAATAAAATCGGCTGAGTGCCTTAAGCGCTCGCCTTAGTAGCCCGGTGAAGCTGTTAAGACCTTTCTGGGTCAATAGCGTAGTCAGTTCGAAAAAAAAAGAGTAAGATGGCAAACATTCTCTCATAGAAAACCGACGTGAAGTAACAGTGCTTGCATTGTTGCGTTTCGTTAGGTCAGTGAGAGCGCCGAAGGCCCACCTCCCATCCCCTCCCGTCCCCTCTTCTCAACCCCCTCCTCCCTCCCAAACCCTCTCCTCGTTCCCTCCACCAAACTGGCAACGCATTAGCGACTCCCCTGGTGTTGTTAGTGTCTATGGACGGCGGTGATCAGTTAATATTAGTTGACCCGCCTGTTGATTTGCCTCCTATGACATTTAAAAAAAAATACCGTTCGAGAGTTGTAGTTGTAAAAAGGTAAAAAACAAATAAATAGAGTTAGTTACTTTTTAATATATAGTTGGCTGGGGCGTTCCCGGTACGCTGGGTCTATTAAAAAGTGTTAAATACAGATAATTGGAATTTAAATGATTCTCACACAAATCTTCTTTCTCTCTTCTCGTCTATATCGTCCTACAATTTGAAAGGACTGAGACTTTACAACATTATTTGTAAAAAACCGAGAAGCCATTATGAGACATCTTTTACAAAAAATTAATTTTTATTACCATTTTTATGATATCTAATTTAAGATAAATGCAGGGTGGATGAAATGAAATGAAATGAAATGATCAGGTTCGAGGTCTCCACCTCCCACGATGTGCCGACAACTCGTCCTCGGACAAGAGCGAGGTTCCCCCGCTGGACGATGGGCCGCCTCGACTCGGAGCGAGCGAAGGAGGCGGCCATCGTCCAGGCGTGGGTCATGTCCCCTCCGGACGGAGATATCGACGCGTCCGCAGCCCGCCTCCGTGATGCTCTCACGGAGGTTTGCGACGCGTCGATGCCGCGGAGCGTACACCGCCTGAAGAGGAGGGCGGTGTACTGGTGGTCGCACGAAATCGCGGAACTTCGTGCGGCCTGCTCCGCGGCCCGGCGGCTGTACGGGCGCAGCCGCCGGAGAAGGTCCAACAGGGACCCCGAGGAGAAGGCCCGGCTGTATGGCGACTACAGGACCTGCAGGAAAACACTGCAGGTCGCCATCAGCCGGGCGAAAGAGCAGGCATGGGAGGAGATGCTCCAGGAGCTGGAGAGGGACCCGTGGGGGCGCCCGTACAAGATGGCCCGGAAGAAATTCCGCGGCCAGGCGCCCCCGGCATTGGAGACTCTCCAGCCGGAGGTGGTTGAGAGGGTCGTGGGAGCATTGTTCCCCGACCCTCCGGAGCTCCTCCCTCCTCCCATGCCTCCTCCTCAGGTGGTAGAAGAGGCGCCGATCGACCCTCCCCCAGTCACGGAGGACGAGATGGGGAGGGCGAGTGAGCGCCTCCGCACTGGCGGAAGAAAGGCACCCGGCCCCGACGGGGTCCCGGGTCGGGTGCTGGCTATTGCTATTGCGCCGGACCATCTAGGGGGGTGGCTTCGGGAGCTGTTTGACCGCTGTCTTGCGGTCGGACAGTTCCCGAAGCCATGGAAGAGGGGGCGGCTTTGCCTGATGGCGAAGGAAGGCCGCCCTCCGGACTGCGCGTCCGCATACCGGCCCCTTGTACTGTTGGACGACACCGGGAAGGCGCTCGAAAGGATCGTTGCCTCCCGGGTCGTCCGGCACCTCGACGAAGTGGGGCCGAACCTGTCGGACGCGCAGTTCGGCTTCCGGTCGGGGCGTTCCACGCTGGACGCCCTGACCCTCCTGAAACAGGTCTCCGCGGAGGCGACCTCTCAGGGTGAGAGGGTATTGGCGGTGTCCTTAGACATCGCCAACGCCTTCAACAGCCTGCCGCATGCTGTCATACGGGAGGCACTCCGCTTTTTCGGAGTGCCCCCGTATCTGCGGCGGCTGTTGGAGGCGTACCTAGAAGACAGAGAGGTCGCCTTCGTGGACGCCGGAGGACGGATGGTCCGACGCAATACGGCGTGCGGGGTTCCGCAGGGGTCGGCATTAGGGCCACTCCTGTGGAACATGGGCTACGACTGGGTGCTCCGCGGCGCGCTCCCTTCTGGAGCGCGCCTCATCTGCTACGCGGACGACACCCTAGTCGTAGCCCGGGGCGGGGAATTCCCGGAATTGGTGCGCCTGACCACGGAGGCCGTAACTCTCGTGGTCGGGCGCATAAGAAGGCTGGGCCTCGAGGTGGCCCTCAACAAGACCGAGGCCTTAATGTTTCACGGGCCTCGGCGGGGGCCACCTCCAGGGGCCCACATTTATGTGGAGGGCGTCCGGGTCAGGGTGGGGACCCAGATGAAATATCTGGGCCTCACCCTGGACGGACGCTGGCGGTTCGAGCCCCACTTCAAGGGGCTCGGACCGCGCATAGTCAAGGCGGCAGCGGCGCTCGGACGACTCCTCCCCAACACGGGGGGGCCGGGTGCCGCTTGCCGCCGCCTTTACATGGGGGTGGTGCGGTCCATGGCCGCCTACGGAGCACCGTTATGGGTGGACGCCCTCAACGCCACCAACATTCGTGCACTGCGTGCCGCGCAGCGTACAGTGGCGTTGAGGGTAATACGAGGTTACCGAACGGTGTCCTCGGCGGCGGCCATGGTGCTGGCCGGCTCCCTTCCCTGGGAGCTAGAGGCGGAGGTATTAGCCGCCGTGTACGAGTTTACGGCGGCTAAGAAACGGACAGGGGAGCCTCTGGCTCCCAGGGAAGTGGAGGTAAAGAGAGATGTAGAGAGGGATCTCATGATGGAGAGGTGGAGGCAGGACCTGGCGGACGCGCAGTACGGTAGATACACTATCGACGCCGTCCGCCCGGTCCTGCTGGAATGGTGTAACCGAAGATGGGGCTCCCTGACGTTCCGTCTGGTGCAGGTGCTGACCGGGCACGGGTGCTTCGGTTGGTACCTGCACCGGATAGCTCGCAGGGAGCCGACCGCCGTATGCCACCAGTGCGGCGTTGACCCGGACACCGCGCAGCACACACTTTCCGAGTGTGCTGCGTGGGAGGAGCAGCGCCGCACTCTGGCTGCGGCGGTAGGAGAAGACCTCTCGCTGCCGGGCGTGGTTACGGCCATGCTCGGCAGCGAGGAGGTGTGGAGAGCAATGGCCTCCTTCTGCGAGGAAGTCGTCTCGCAGAAGGAGGTGGCGGAGAGGGCTCGCGAGGACGATCCTCTAAGTGGCCCTCTCCGCCAACGGAGGACAGGAAGGAGGAGGCGGCAGTTCGACCGCCTCCTCCCGCCAACGTAGCCGGACCTAGGGAGGGTGGGTCGGGGGGCCCATCTTCCCATTGCACAGGTTCGGCGGACGGAGGAGACGGCCGGTGTGTACCCGGCTGTCTCCTAACAGGACGGGGCCCGGCGGCGGCACTTTCGCTGCTGGGCCAACCGCTGGGGTGGTACGATGAAATCTTTAGAGATCTCGTGCCGCCCCGACTATAGCGGCAGAGGTACACCGGGGGGTTTTTAGTCAGTAGGAGTCTGACATACCCTCACGTTGCCCCCGACGGCGTGAGGGTATCCATGTAGGATTTTCCCCCCGAAAATGTCTGGTGTCGCTTGTGACCCACGAATGCCCTTGAAACTCAAAGGGAAGGTGTATAAAACTATTATAAGACTTTGAATGTTGTACGCATTTGAGTGCTGAGCGACGATAGACACGGATGAGAGAAAACTACATGTGGCAGAGATGCGAATGTTAAGGTGGATGTGTGGTGTAACTAGAATGGATAAGATTAGGAATGAATATATTAGGAGAAGTTTGAAAATAGCACCAGTGACAGAGAAGTTAAGGAGTAATAGGTTTGTATGGTATGGGCAAGTCATGAGGAGAGATGAAGACCGTGTAACTAGAAAAGCTTAGTATGATGATCGATGGATATAAGAGTAGAGAAAGACCAAAAAAGGTATGGATGAATTGTGTGAAAAATGATATGCGTGTAAAATGTGTGAACACTGAGATGACATCTGATAGCCGAGAGTGGAAAAGGAAAACATGTTGTGCCGACCCTACTTAGGTGGGATAAGGGTACGAAGATGATGATTTCTCTGATATCTAATTTGCCTCATACGCTTTCACTTATATTATATTTCCAAAATGCATTAAGGTATATATGGGCTTTATGTTTAGACTACGAAAAAAAATGCATGAAATAAACAACCAATAAGACATTGTTTATGATTCTTCTTTTAAATCCTTAATAGCAATGTATTGAAAATGTATATATGTACTTACTATATTTACAGAATTACAAATTACAGCGAATTTTAGAAGCACGTCTTCATCGGACATTCATACTCGTGGTTAAGAAAAAGACGAATGGAATGTCTCATATTTCTCGAAATTACCAATAGTCCACGAATTTTGTGAACAACGTACTGAGTCATGACACCAATAGTGACTTGTATTATTTTGGAAATATGGTGAAATACATAATTAAGAAAGAAAATGTATGCAACATTGTGACAAATAGAGTTTAATCAAGTTTTATGTTATAATATTAAAGGCAATAAAAAAACGTACTGTCAGAAACGTCCTAAAATTAGTCATATTTTAAATAACGTAAAAACTTATTAAAAAAATTAAAACTACTTTTCTACACCTCCACGCATATTTCTAGTTAATAGTCAAACGTTCAATTTGCGGCTAGTGAAGTCTAACATTGGCCACTATTGTCCTTCATACACATACCTAACGCTGCGCGCCACAAAAGACATCCATGACATATTCTTACCGATCCTCCCGATGACATAACCGCACCGAACAATCAGTACCAGCCTGTCTCTCCAAACAGAGCGTGTTCACGCCCACGGCCGCGTAACCACAGATCTCGCCACCGTGATCATGCCGGATGGGACGACTATGTCCGACTGAACATCATATTGGCATGAAACAGGCGTGTCGAGTGCCAGCAGGCAGCGTAAATCACGCAATTAAGCTGGATGACCATAATGGCTCTTTTGTAACTTATCGCGTTTCGGGATATAATGAGTACATCAGTTAAGAGGCCTGCAAGCCGGCCTGACAGCGACGATTACAATTTGGTTGTAAATCTTTAAATGGGAGGGAGGCGTTGTATTCATATTGCACTACGCTTACCGTTAGGTACAGTGCCGTGGATTTTTCATCTAATTCAAAACAGATTCGCCTTGAACTATCACAATCTACCACTGAAATTATTTCAGACGAAGCGGCGCGGCGTGACGTTATAGTATTAAAAAATATTACTCCAGTCTTCCTTAAGGATAATGACTAAGCGTTCCGTGTAAACCTTTTTGTTTGTTCCTCTACATTGTGGTGAATACCATACGAGACAGTGTGGTGATGCACTCCTTTGCGCAATGTGTTACGTTATTTAAGCATTACGCAAATATTGTGACTAATGAATGTGGCTTGATTTGTAACCACTTTCTAGCTAATTTTTTTTTTGATGTATTTAGTTATGTATTAATTACGTCGTAAGAGAAATTAGAAGGTTTTTAATATAGAACCTATTATGGATGGAGTCTGCGTTCACATATTTATTCTATCCTTGTTTTAAAATTTAACACGAATGAGTTTACCTACTGTTCCTTCATTTATCTTTTTTACTCAGAAATAGTTGGTGATAATGATGTAATATAAAAAATATTATTAACAAAGATTTTTTGGTCACTGTTTACAATTGTGTGTGCACGTGTGTGGACATGATATGTGTAATGTTGTCGCAGTGATGTAAGATTTTGTGTCACTGTATCGCGCAAGCAGCGCACTCAAGGGCTCCACGCCGAGGGAACAGACCTAGGCTTGAGCAGCTGCCGAGGGGGGCCTAATCTAATACTATTGAGTAAATTACGAGCTTTGTAGGAATTATTGTATAAGTTATCTTGCCTGCGCATGGTTCAATTGAGGGTGCAGCTCTGTCACGCCTATCACTGCCGCAAAATAATATTTCTCGTGATGCTGTGTTCTGACACCAAGAGTGTGTTGGCATATGTTACAACTTGTATGTGAACTTTTTACAAATAAGCCACGAATGCTGATGCAAATACTTTAAGGAATTATGGCTTAGCCGATAGCGTGTTCGGACACTGCTTCGATGGCCGTACGTTAGAATCCTAGTAACTAAGTAGGAGCTTTCGGTGAAGGATAACACTGTAATGAAACCATAGGATGGTGGTAGAGCCTTTTCTAAGTCCGTCTGGTTACCTAACACCCTCGAGTTCAATGTTTGTCGCCAAGCACGTGTTGTTATGTTCCAACATCTGCACTTGAGAGTTAGTTTCCTCTAGACTTTTTTTTAAACTTTATTTTTGCAACCAATCTTTTAGATTACTACTGCCATTGTCGAGTAGTTAATAGTATTACAAGTTCTTCTTCTATTCCATTTTCGGCAATCAGACTTCTAGTAGACTACTGGTACCATTGTCAAGTGAGTATCGATATTACAAGTTTCTTGATATAACTTCAATGAATGCCATTGTCGAGTAGTTAATAGTATTACAAGTTCTT
Source organism: Antheraea pernyi (assembly GCA_015888305.1). Lineage (NCBI taxonomy): Eukaryota > Metazoa > Arthropoda > Insecta > Lepidoptera > Saturniidae > Antheraea > Antheraea pernyi. The sequence goes on along the minus strand of MU158827.1, from coordinate 314,050 downwards.
CTTCCATTCCATTTTGGCAACCAGTCTTCTAGTAGACCATCACTGCCATTGTCAAGTGAGTATCGATACTACAATTTTCTTGATATAGTTTCAATGAACTAACAAGGTGGTGGCCAAATAGTTAGAACTTTCCATGGAATTTTTGTGGCATCTCAGAATTCATGGTCCGTGGTATTATTCTGCATTCACTACACTTATGCACAATAAACAAACTATATTACATAAAACACCACTAATTTTACACAATATAGAGTCAAGTAACACAAGATTATGAATAAAAAATAAAATCCGCTACATGACAGACCAAGATCCCGCCAAAAACTCTCCTCTAGACTTAGCCGGTGTTATTACAGAAAAGTTAAATACGTATTGAACCCTGGCTTTAAAAAGGTCTCGTATTAAATGCACCGCGGTCGCTGAATGTTCGCCATATTGCTCTTTTGTCTCGCTTTGGTTACGTTAGGATAGCCTTGTGAAAAGGATAACGCGAACTTGCCTCGGGCGAGCGCGGTGTATTTATTATGAAACCTTTTATTACCATCTTAGACCATATTTTCATTTAACATCAGACGGCGTTGTGGTCGAACGCTAACATCTATGAAGTGTAAACAAAATCGACTGGACCGACAGTATTCTATAGAGTCTAAGAAATAATTATAATATACAATCGATTATAAAGATTAAGGCGAGAAGAACTAGAATTCAAATTTAAAAAATAAATAAAAAACCCTAAAAAAATATTTGAGATGAAACAACTAACTGCCATGATTCAGCAAAACTAGAATGAAGCGTCGTCAGAGCAACGAATAAAAAAAATATTAATTAGGTATTCCCTATTGAGTTGTATTAATAAACAATATGGCTGTGACACACATTGGGAAATACATTAATACGCGTATTCATTTGTTAAAATAATCTAATAATTATCATTTTTGCTAATGGAATTCGATACGAATTATGGACTTGGGTTAATTACGAGCATTTATCTATGTTGATTTGAATCAAAGACCAATAGCAAAATCGATGGCATTTGAAATTTCTTCAAAACGTCTTATTGATTCATATCAATAAGATAATAGATTGTTATTAAAAAAATATATGCTTGAATTATAATGTTTTGGATTTTATTATGTTTAATTAATTGATTTAATTTCATTTAACAATTTCAAGGTGTGTTATTTGAATATTAGTCCTTAAGTCTAATATATTAACCTAATATATTAAAGCTGGAGGGCTTGCTTGCTCCAATTTGAATTCTATCAGTGTTAGATAGCTCATTTATGGAGTAACGTTAGGGCTATAAGGCTATATATCGTCACGCTAAGAGCAATAGGAGCGGATCACCAATGAAGAATGTTTCAAAATCGGGTGTTTTTTCGTTTAGAGAGCTTCCGCTGCGTGTTAGTGTTAGCGGCAAAGTACGTATTCAACGCGGATGAAGTCGCGGGTACAAGCTAGTATGAGATGCAAGTTGATTATATCGTGAAATAGCACATGTCGTCGATTTTATTGTTGTATGTATCATCCAGCGATGTAAATAAATAAATACGTCGTCTGCAACAACATCCATTAAAAGCAAATAATTAGTACATTAAGATTTAGTCTAAATATTTAACTTGGATATGATTATTCATTAATTCCAGGAAAGTGCGAAATTTATTTGTAAATTTTGACGCAGTAAATGTTTGGTTCAATGTATTAAATATAATTTAATCAATATTGACTGACATTCCCCTCGAGCTGATGATAGTGAATTAATTTCTCAAGATTACTCTAATGAAAACAAAATCATATATAATGAAATAAGCACAGGCAATAATGAGTGTAATTAATAAAAAAATAAATATATTGTTTACATAATGATAAAAAGTACTATATTCTCCTCTTTGCAAGTATTTCAAGCAGTCTTACATACACTGTAAAAAAATATATAATAAATTTTCAAAACAAGCGTTGGAAATATGTACGCACACAACATAGAAATAATAAAATATTGTAGTATAAATTTAACACATAACCTATTCCAACTCTGTTTAGGAAAATTACAAAACCTTTGTTGTCATTTTACTAAGCGAATTTTGTTCAAATTGTTTTATCTTATCAATATATTATAACTTGATTACACAATTCAGTCCAGCTGTAGTGTACATATGTAGTTAAAAAAATGATTTTGATAATTAGTTTTGAGACTGCTAATAAAATATCATCTCATGATTTGTTTCTTGAATTAGCACAAACATACGAACAGCTGTAGTGTGATCGTTTTACCGAGATATGGTAAAAGAAAAATTATGTTTATATTTTATACCGCCTTCATCGATTGGTATGATTTTAAATATAAATATTTTTTATTCTATGGTACTTTAACGAAGTAACCACTATATTTTATTAACAGTGCAAAAACTACTCGATTGACGAGTCCTTGACAGTGTTTACACATTTGTTAACCTTTTCACCATCGACATATTCAAAGACACAGTCAAGGATAACATGGTAATGCTACAAAACAATCCGACTCTCAATTTGGACGACTGAAGCACACGAACGACAAATAAACAACAAGATGATACCTAATCAAGCGAACCAATGGATATTTCGAAATGCCATGATTAAAATCAATTAACTAATCATTGTTTCAAAACAATAAATTACACGACACTGTGATAAACAAGTACCAAAACGCTAACAAGATCTGACTAGCAATAAATTATTTGCATCGACAGTGTCGAGAGGCGATACATGACCTTCAATGAAATACACATAAATAGCGTTGAACAATTTGTGCGTTTACCACATTATATACCAAATATTAAGTGATTGTAGATTGTTATTATTTAAAACTGGTTAAAACCGGTTTAGACGTTGCTTACAAATAAACTAGAAACTCACCACGACCTGTTAATAATTGCGGTTTTAAATTATACTAACAATTAATATCTATCGACTTTGTATAAAGAGATGATACTACATAGAATCATATAACCTAAGTTCTTTTAATATCATCAAGACAATATAAAATGGATATTTGCTAAGCAAATGTTTTACTACTTGAGACGCATCTTCACATTTCACCACGCATATTGTTCAAGCTTATGGCAATCAATAATTTAATAAAAATATATTATTGTCCACAGAGTTAGTTATATAGAATTCAATTACACAGTGTTGCGTAGTATTGTAAGCGCTTTGCAATATTGGATTACCTACACAAGGCTTTAATATACAGCTACATAGCTGTTACTGAAACCGGCTTCAGTATTTTATATACGTTCATTTGAATAATCCAAGATCAATTATATATATTTACGCAAATAGTATTTAAGATTTTTAACAGATAAAACATCGTAATCGTTTAACATCATTGGGTAATTTAAAAAATCAATATTGAAGTATATAAAAGAAGTAGTGAATTAAAAAAAAATGTACAGAAAAAATAATTCAACCGCATTTTAGATTTCAATATCGGAGCCATAAAATAATGAAAATGTTGTAATTTTATAATTATTAATATGTTTTTTAAGCAAACTACATTGGAGTTTTTCGCGAGTTCTTGGAATGTCATGTAGTGGACTTTATATTTTATTAATAATCTTGTGTTATTTGGCTATATATTATGTAATATTGGCGGTGTTTTACGTAATATACTTTGGTTATTGTGCATAAGTGAAGTGGATCGGAAATAATGCCACGAAGCATGGATTCTGACTTGCCACAGAAACTCCCTGGAAAGTTCTAACAAAACGGCCACCAACTAGTTAGTACATTGAAACGATCTCAAGAAACTTGCAATATAATTACCTACTCGACAATGGCAGTAATAATCTACAGGAAGACCGGTTGTCAAAAAAAACTACATTCTTTTTTACATTTCAGACTTTCTTTATAAGTGGATATTATTGAGATTCATCAATAGTTGCAAACCCTAGAATTAATACCTAAATATCATACAACTAATTCAAATTTCGTCACCTTTTAAGTTATATTGCTCAAATCCTTTTACCATTAAGGGCACACGGCGCGTATTTCGAGTCTAGTTTGCACTTTGCAAGTCCACCAGTTGCCCTTGGCTCGATCGGGACGGCTTTTAGGTACAGTGTTAAAGGAAAATAAAATGAACGGCCTAGGTGCTACATTTCGCAATAAGTTCACTGCAGCTTTGCGAGTGATGTAATTGTTGTCTTTTTTACATAAGTCTTTTAAGTTTCTTCTTCAATTGCAATACGGAGCAGTCAATCTTTTGATTAATAGACGGGTTGTTGTATTTATTCTTTTAATGTACAATCTAATAATGATATAAATCACATCAAAAGATGTAGTATGTGCTGAGATATTTTATATAATTAATCTTAATTTCGATTTAATTTAATTTAATATTAATTAATTTAATTTCATCGAGTTTGATTCTGATCTAGTGGGATTTAATTTCGAAAAGCCAAATCATTAAAGAAAGAATGAAATAAAAGTAACAAGGCTTCTAAAAAACGCTTAAAAGATAAAATTACGATGTCATTAAAAATATTAGAACTAAATTGAAAATATTATCGTGAGATAGATAAAATTATGGTTATTAATACAGGTAAAAAGAAACAAAGAATAACGATAAAGGCAGAAAGGGAATTGTTGAAAATAATATGCGCATTATATTATAATTTAAATGAATCTCAAAGTGTAATGGAAAAATGGTCTGTCTAGAAACTGAATTCACTCACGAAAGTTTAATAACATCTTAGTATTCAAAATATTAAGTTAAACTTTCTCTATTATTCTAATATTCGTTACCAAAGAAGCCATTTTCTGTAATTGGAGATTCAATTTGCATTTTCTCAAATTTCTTAGGTCAGTCACCTTTTATATGAAATGTATTGTTCGAATTTATTGCAGTGCTTAATTATTTTTTATCACTTTAGGCACTATTGCAATCGTGGGCAGAGATTAACTGTTCTAGTAACGTTTATATCATAATAAATTATATAAATCAAGTAAACCTTGAATACGGAAAACAATTTCCTGAATTTCTTGTTTCTTGAATGTTTTATACATAATATTATGGTATAATAGGTATCAATAACATAATGCATACCATTGTTATTAGTAGTTATTTGAGTATAAACTTTTGTTACGGAGATGGAGGTAATAAATCATATAAACAATGGCTCTACACAGGAGTATCCAAAATATGTTACTGCTTCAGTTGCGCAGAGACATTGCCTCTCTGAGCGTGTTCTACCGTCTGTATCATGGCGAGTGTTCTGAAGAGCTATTCAATTTAATACCTTCCTCTCCTTTTCATACCCGAACCACGCGTGCTGGGCTCCGGAGCCATAGTTTTACGGTAAATCCTATCTGGGCACGAACAAAAAAGTTCGCAACTTCTTATCTCTGCCGTACCGTGAAGCTGTGGAACAATCTCCCGGCCAGTGTGTTCCCTCCTTCCTATAATATGGGGTCCTTCAAGCGTAACGTGAAGAGACATTTATGCAAGCCGGCATGACAGCGGCGACCGGTGAGGGATAGTGTGTCTCTCGGTGGTCGCCATTGTTTTTAGATTATACTGTGCTCACCATCAGGCACAGTAAAGTCACTTTGCCGTGCTACGATAAAAAAAAAAAAAAAACTTCTAATAGATTATTACAATTCCTAGTGTGGAAAAGTTTACATGAAGATGACATCTATCGTAAAGGGTACGTATCTCGACTAATGGACAACGCCCCTGCTATGTTTGACATTATGAACATAATATTTACGTCATAAAAGACGATGATACATTCGAACCTCAGCTTGGAAAATAACAAATATCATTGTTTTTGTTAAATTTATGATAATTTGCATATTAGACAATATGATAAACTATATGGTAAATTCTTCTTTTTCTCAGAAAAATTCTATCGTTTTTGAGCCTGATGACGTAATTTCATAAATTTTAATACTGTTTATAAAATCGTCAAAATGAACACGAATATAACACGAGTTTTACATAAGCAGTGCCTAAAATTTAGAATCTAGTTGAAGTCTTCTTTAAAATACTTTATTACAAAAGCGTGTCCAAGCGGTCTCCAGTTAAACATCTGATTTAAGTTTCTCATGCAAGCAACTCTGAATAGTATTCGTTCAATTCGATCTCATCATTCAAGAACGTTCCATTACATACAGATATTATGCAAACAATTTCATTTATGAATAGTATTATTGTTCAGATCTTCATTATGAAACTTTACATATTATACGTTGAATTGATTATCATTATTGTGATATTTTAGTTAAAAGAAAATTATGTATAAAATAAGCAATTTATAAGATTTATATATTTCGTTAAAGTGCGTAAGGTGGAACAACAGTATAATGACAGATTTAATACACTGTCAGATGTTAATAGTGCCATAGAGATAAAGTTAATTACAACAATATAATGAGAACTGTCGACTTAGACAAGTGTTAGAGAATATTTAAATGAAAATAATGTCCATCTGTAAACAAAGGTAATGTAATCAAACTTTTTAAAGTAAAAGTTCAATGCATATTTAACCTTTTTGTAATAATTTTTACCTGCTTCCTACAGCAACTAAGGCTTCTCCATCTTCACGTCTCTCTCTACAGGTCGGCATGATAGCGACGACTGCCGTTGTTATTTAACACCGACGATCACCGTTACTTATGCACTGTACTGTACTTTCCATCAGGTATCGTACAGTCACTTTGCCGAACCAGTTTAAAAAAAAATAATACGGTTGAAAATGGAACTCTTTAAAATGTATTTTGTTTCATCTAGTTGTCACTTGCTTTTAAATATTAAAGGAATTAAATTAAGCCATCGTGTTTTTTTAGATAAAGGCCAAGAGTCTAATATGTAAAATAATAAAACGCCCAACGACAGACCTCTATCATTTAACTTATACTATATATGCATGTGTGTTTATTTATTTAGGACGCTTTGGTATTTAAACAGCTTAATACATTTTAACATGTGAGCTGTATTTATATTCATCGTATTTGTCAGAATGATATAGATTATATTACTCTTTAAGTATGACGATGTGTATTAAAAAAAGAGGCAGGATAAAAATAACTTTTTTTAGTGCGTCAAAATTTACAAATAAATTTAGCGCTTTCCTGGAATTAATAAGCAATGTTCCCACTCATATCCAGGAAAAATATTTAGAATAAATCTCAATGTACTTATTATTTGCGTTTTATGGATGTTGTTGCAGACGATATGTTTATTGTTCTAGTTATTTCGCTGGATGATACATACAACAATAAAATCTACGATATGTGCTATTTCACGATATCAACTTGTATCTCATACTAGCTTCTGCCCACGACTTCGTCCGCGTGAAATTGTAGTTACTTTGAGCTAACACGCAAACAAACTAACGAACATGCAGCGAACGCTTTCAAAAGGAAAAAAACTCCCGATTTTGAAACATTCTTCATTGGTAATCCGCTCCTATTGCTCTTAGAGTGATGATATATAGCCCATATACTCGATGAATGAGCTATCTAACACTGATAAATTTTAAATCGGATCAGTACTTCCTGAGATTAGCGCGTTCAACCAAACAAACAAACCCAGCTTTATAATATTAGTATAGATTGAAAAATGGATTTTTTGGAGGAAATTCCATTTTAATTACATTATCATTGAACCTTGAATTTGAACTAGGGAATCCTAAAAATCGAGTAGGAGATCTATAGTTGTTGGAATACTTGTACGTTTAAACAAACCATGGCAACGTAGTACTTACTCCTTCCTATACCTGCCGGTTGGTCTTTGAGACCGACCACGTATGACTGTTTTTTTTCTTTAATGCAAAACGCTGGCGATTTGTGCTTCTCAGTACATAGTTCATGGCCTACTTCAAATGAATATAGCGTAAGGGTTCGTACATACATTACATGTACTTGTACACGACGTAGATGAGTCCGTTAGACCGACGCGCAATATAGGAAAGTTAACTACGGTCAAGATTTTTCTGGTCCATTTCTTAAGTATACCTTTTTGAAATTATTCTTTCCTTTTATTGAAATTATTAACAAGACATTATGTTATCACGATATTATTATCCGCGATATTAAAAACATACCTCTAGTGACGTGATAAGGTACTTTACTAGATTGAACGGGGTTTTACACTTTTCATTTTAAACAATTGACTGCAATTTTTTTTATTACACTCACGTAACGACAAATGTTATTTTTGTATTATAGTTAGAGATTAATATAATACATATATAATTTTTTTTAAATGAGCCGTCACGTGACTCTTGGTAGATGTGAAACATTGAAATTGTTTTGTATAAATTATATGTCTAAAAGAACAGATTGCGACAAAAATCAGCTATAACATAATAAAAAGTTAATAAAATTATAGTGTAATCTATTTCATTATAGTATAACTCGTACAAAATAGGATTTAACAAGATTTAACAAGAATGCCATAAGAAGACTGTAACCCTTTCTAAACAATGGCATATCGTGCAAGTAAGGAGGAAAATGAATAAAATATGATTAGTTGTCCGGCACACGTGGCTCAGATCACGTACTTCGATACTATTTATATCAGCCAACCTCCGGCGGACAACTTTAATTGCCTGTTACGCTAGGACTACATAGGCGGATAAATATTTTTGTAGGTTATCGGCTGAGTGCCTTAAGCGCTCGCCTTAGTAGTCCGGTAAAGCTGTTAAGACCTCGCTTGGTCAATAGCGTAGACAGTTCGAAAAAAAAAATTGTAGGATTATCGCGACAAAAGTTCTTTGTTGGCCTTCGGTGATGTATGTTACGAATTTGATGTTTCCATTGTCGGGACTAAGAAGTTCGTAAAGAGTTCGCATAAGAAGAGATATAGTCCAGGGTCGATAATTTTTAAAATAAAACGTTATAGTAGTATGAAACGCATTGGAAAAGGAAGAGCATATAACAGAAATAAAAGGAAAAATAATATACGGGCGATCTGAGGTCGGGCTTCCTCGACAAATGAGCTATCTAACACTGAAAGAATTCTTCAAATCGGATCAGTAGTTCCTGTAGTTCCTGAGATTAGTGCGTTCGACCAGACAAACAAACAAACTATCTAGCTTTATAATATTAGTATAGATATGGAATATTATATTCATATACATTAAATACCGTATCCACCTATATATGATATTATATTCGCCAATATTCACGGATCTCAATAGTGGGTTACAAGTCAAGATTATCAACCTGAGGGTTAAAACTAGACAGATATTAGAAAAGTCTATCATCCCGATATGATTTCATCACGATATTTTTCCTAAAAGATCGGGTTCAATGCAAGTATTCGAATCTACATCGATAAACGCATTGATTTATCTGAGTCATATTGTCCCCAAATTTTGATATAAAATTTGTATTGTATGGAGGTTTTTTAATGTCAAGATTACTGGTGAAGCAAAATAGTTTAACGTTGAGGTTACTGATGATGTATAAACCATTAACATTGAAGTTACTGACGGATCACAACCCTTTAACGTAGCATATGTTTGTTTGTTTGGTTGGTTGAACGCTATGATCTCAGGAACTACCAGTTCGATTTGAGAAAGTCTTTCGGTTTTAAATAGCTCATTTATCGAGGAAGGCTATAGGCTATATGTCATCACGCTAAGACCAATAGAAGCAGAGCACCAATGAAGAGTGTTTCAAAATCGGGCACTTTTTTCCTTTTGGGAGATTTCGTTTGTACTAGTAATAATATTCATTCAATAGGACAGGCGAAGGAATTAATCTATACTGCCAATTCTGAAGTTGTCAATATAGGTATTTCTTATATATCCTTTAATCAATTTTATTCCATGTCTAAGTTACAATAAAGGCATAAGCGCCAAATCTTCTATATAATATGTCGTACATTATTTTATCCATCATTATTATTTTCTTAGTCTTCATAATCATAAAACAAAATTGTTCAAATAAAGATTTCGTTAGCGTTAGTATTATATACGTTGCCATGGTAACGTGGTAAGTTTCTATCGCAAACATTTTCGAAGTTTATTTTGTTTTCCTATGCAAAAAGTTTATACTACTTTTATTTTTAATTTTTTTTTTTCTCATTTACGTATTATAAAAATAAAGTTTGTGTATGTACAATTAAAATAACAACCTTTTGATGAATGGATATGGCTACAAATGAACAAATAATTTTTTCTTTATACTTTGTCTATATTTTTATATTAGTATATTTTCTCTGTTTGTTTGTTTGTTGCGGGTAATCTCCAAAACGGCTGGACCTATTTTAACGGGAATTTTACTTTTTACTGCCAGATAGCCGAAATTATAGCGGTTGACATATTCTATTTTATTTATCCGCGGCTTCGTCCGCATTGCTATTTCCAACATGGTTGGACCGACTTTTACGGGGTATGCACTGGTAGATGACCTTATAAAAAGTAATTTAGGTTTTTTATTCGCCTTCGGCCGCATTAGAATATCCATAATTGAAAGTCATATATTTGTATGTAATATGAATTATATCATCTTTTTGGTAAATTTGGCGGCCATATTGTTTTATTTACCGAGATTGCTTCTACATAACTCAGTGATTATAGCGACATATAAGAATAATTTAAGTATATCGACAATACGGGCATATTATATCTATATAATAAAACATTTAAGATATATAATGTACAGCTTATAATTTTCATTACTTTCTTATATAGTGTTAGTGAGCACTGAGCGTGGTATATAGTAGATTGAAGTTCCAGGTATGTTGCTGATGATAAATCCCATCCCATTCAATATACTATTTGTATTCGTATATCTAATATACACGCTACATGTTACAGTTGGCGTCCGTGTCATAGTTACAAATGTTTTTGAAAAAGCTT
>MU158827.1:272293-301518 GCA_015888305.1 Antheraea pernyi | reverse complement strand
TTTTTTTTTATGTATTTTAATCGATATTTTAGTCAATTGTGAACCGATTTTAATGATTCTATTTTTATTTGAATTGGTACACTATGTAGTGATTAACTGCTACCTATGTATTCGTTCGTGTGAAATTGATCAAACATATGTTACAACCGCGATAGATGTGTACCTTACTGACTCCAATAATAATAAATATACCTAATTGAAAGTCATATATTTGTATGTAATATGAATTATATCATCTTTTTGGTCAATTTGGCGGCCATATTGTTTTATTTACCGCGTTTGCTTCTACATAACTCAGCGTTTATAGCAACGTATAAGAATAACTTAAGTATATAGACAATACGGGCATATTATATCTATATAATAAAAGATTTAAGATATATTATTCGATAATGTATTATAGCTTATAATTTTCATTACTTTCTTATATAGTGTTAGTGAGCACTGAGTTTGGTATATAGTAGGTTGAAAATCCAGGTATGTTGCTGATGATAAATCCCATCCCATTCGATATATTATTAGTATTCATATATCTAATGTACACGTTACATGTTACAGTAGATGGCGTTCGTGTCGAAGTTACAAATGTTTTTGAAAAAGCGTTTCTGTAATGTACACACCCACCCACAATTTTACATTTCTTTAATACATTTTAAAAAAGAGCGTGCGGAGCCACGCAACAATACAAGCAATGTTACTTCACGTCGGTTTTCTGTGAGAGGGTGGTACTACCCCGGGCGAGCCGACCCATTCATACTGAAAATCACATCTAAGCACATATATCCTATAGCCTTTCTCGATAAATGAGCTATCTAACACTGAAAAAAAATTTCATATCGGACCAGTATCGCGAACAGACAGACAGGCAGACGCGGTAGGGGACTTTGTTTTATACTATGTAATAATGATTTGTCATTTAATTTTTAGCTATGTTCGAAATACAAATTCAAGTTACTTAAAGTCAACGTTTTAAAAAATGTGTTGTTCGCACGATCTCGTAACAATCTTCATGTCAATGAAGAATGTTTAGGCTACACTTGCCGCGATTGTGTGAACTTTTGCCGAAGCCTGCTAATGTGGTCGTAGCTTTATTCTAAAACGTAATCTGATCTCCGACTGAGAAATTTATATGCTATAAAAATAAATAGAGTATCAGCTATACGTATTATTGTTTAGATAGGTGTTAATTGGCGAAATACAGATCGAGATTTTTTTTTTTCGAATTGATTAAGCTATTGACCTAACAAGGTCTTAACAGCTTCACCGCACTACTAAGGCGAGCGCTTAAGGCACTCATCCGATTTTATTTGACAACTAGCTCAAGCTACAAGCCGAAGCTAAGTTACATACATATTATTACTTATATGAGTTATTGAAACATGTATGTACCAAGCATACATACCTCAACAACTCTTATATGTGAGCTGCCCCATATACCATGGTTTGATGGCGGTAACTTGAATAGATCACTTACTGTTATTGCAAACAGAGTACGTTCCGGACATATGCCACTCAACAAGTTTGTATATCTTATGAGGAAAACCGTATCACCCAATTGTATAACATGTGGAACGATAGAAGACTTGGAACACTTGTTGATGGAATGTGACCGCAATAAAGTACAAAGAAAAGCTGTCATCGATAAGTTAAAACTCAATAGCTAATCTATTGATTCTGATGATCTATCAGGGTAGCTTTCATAGAATCTTGTGTGCACCTGCAAGTGAGGAAGCCAAGATTCTATGGAAGTTTGTGTTGAAGTCTCTTTGATAAATATTTTAATATTAGTGTACGATGGGACTGACATGTTCTATGTGGACCTAAGTCCCTAAATTAAATAAAGATTAAAAAAAAAACTCATATGTATTTTGTGTCCAATATTTTATTCTAAACTATGTCACTTCGATAAGGGAATAAGAACCCTTCCACTTTCAAGTGTCAGCATGTGTGCGTGCACGTGTGTGGAGGTGATATGTGTAATGTTGTCGCAGTGATGTAAGATTTTGTGACACTGTATCGCGCGAGCAGCGCACTCAAGGGCTCCACGCTGAATACAGATCGAGATGCTAGATCCCGCTATTGTATGTTATATGGAAAACATAACAAATTAACTGGAAAAAAAAATTAGGCATGATGTAAGCTCTAGTAACGTGTGAGATTTTTTTTTTAATTTTATTTTTGGCAACCAATCTTCTATAATCTAGATTATTAATCCCATTATTGGGTAATAATAATAAGTAATAATAATATAATAATAGTTATAAGTGTTTTGTGATTATTTCAATGTTCTAACAACATGGTGGTGGCGCCCTTGTGAGAACTTTCCAGGGAGTTTTTGTGGCATTTCTTTTGCACAATAATAGGAGTATTTTACGTAAAATGGCACAAATATTGCAATATATAGAGAAAAATATTACAAGATCATGAATATAATATAAAAGACACTACATGACAGACTTAGATAATCTGAGACGGACCAATAAAGACTTTATTGCAGTGTTATTCAACAAGTGTATCGCGATCCCCTCGGATTCCCAAGACTTTACAATGGGGTCGCGCAGTCTTCATAATAAAAAATCATACTTTAATATAAATCAACAACAATAAAATAGAAGAGGCCGGGTGGTAGGGTTTTACAGCCTGACTGGGCCTGGTGAAAAAGCCCGTCATAGTGATTCGCTTCTGCGGGTCGCGTTTCGGGATCAGCCTGTGCATATCTAGCTTTTCACTTGCCGGCATGACAGCGGCAACCGGCGATGGATAGTGTGTCTCGGTGGTCGCCACTGTTTTTGGATTGTACTGTGCTTACCATCAGGCATTTTGCCGTGCTAAAAAATAAATATAAAAAAGTGTATCGCAACCCCCTGGGATTTGCAAAGATTTTACAAGAGGGTCGTTCAATCTTCGTAATAAATAAAAAAAATCATACTTTAATATAAATCAACAAAAATAAAATAAAAGATACAAGACATGTTCACATGCCACTTCTCTAATTATATATTGAACGGACACCTAGTCATAAAAATAAATAAAAATGTTGTACGGATTGATTTTTGTAAAATAAAAAACAAGTTAAAAATAGCGGAAGAAGGGGGTCGCAGAATAATTTTACTTACTAAGAGGGTCATGAATAAAGGTTGGATAACAATGCTTAATTTAATCAAACATGAAAGAATATTCTTAAGTTAGCATGAAGATCAGAAATGTAAAACATTAATAGACGAGGTAGAATGCTATCGCATAAATCTATACTAATATTATAAAGAGGTAAAGTTTGTGAGGTTGTATGGGGTAATATCTAGGGAGTCGAAGAAAAATGGTCGAACGAAAACGTTTCTTACGATCGTTGCTAGTTCTAGAGAAAAGTTGTAGCTTGATAATGCCTATTACCGCCGAGCGAAGTGGGCACGGGTCGGCTAGTAATTCATAATTATAGTTAGTTTATTATAATTGTAAACTTAATTCTCAGAAAATATGATATAATACTTAACGTTAACTTGATTGTTCTTATATACATAATATTATGTTATATAGTTACGTCATTAATGTAAACAGTAAACAAGCGATCGTCTGTTGTTTACACAACAAGGAGCTACCAGAACGAGGCATAAATTGAACGACAGAGTAATATTTTAGTTAATTTACTTTACCATGGTAATAATTTGCTATAACAATAATAACTAGATTAGTGGCTAGTATAATATACGTTTGTTTGTTTGTTTGGTTGAACGCGTTAATCTCAAGAACTACTAGTCCGATTTGAAAACGTCTTTCAGTGTCAGATAGCTCATTTATTGAGGGAGGCTATAAGGCTATATCACCACGCAACGACCAATTGGAGCGGAGCATCAATGAAAAATATTTCAAAATGGTTTTTTTCCCTTTTGAGACCTTCCACTGCCTGTTAGCCTTAGCCCAAAATAACTATTCTACGGGGACGAAGTCGCGGGCAGAAGTTAGTACATATAGTAATATTATTATAGTTATTTCTTTGACAACGGTATTAGTTGGTGAAAACTTCTTATGTTGTAAAATACCGTCAGATTTAAATCGCTAATAACTATGAAATTAATGATGGGATAACAATGGACAGAATTTATGTTTACGTATTTGTTTTCCAGCGGTTTTTTGTTTGTGATGTCATCGGGCTATTGTAACTGCCAACGCGTGGATGTTATGAATTAGCGTTGTGTAAAATTTGCATGCAAAGAGCTTGACAAGCACTACTAGGACTCAATGTGAGATACTTAATAAAAATATTCACCGAAATTTATGTTAGTATAGGTATAGAATTGAAAATCGCAAACAAATTAAAGACGTCGTCTCATATCAGTCGTAAATATTCGGGGCATAATAGATACACAAATCAAAGAAAGGTTGGCATCAAAAAGAATTTACAAAACGGAACAAAGCAAAAATGTAGGTGGATATTTGTTATGATTTTATCCCAACGTTTTCATGGAAAATTTACGTCGCGGTCCCAGAATACACCTTGTTCACTTTCTTATTACATTTTGTTATTATTATCTGTTGTGATTTGTGGTAAATAGTAGAAAGATGTATACTGAATAGTATACTGGTATAGAAAAATGAATACTGCCTAAATCTACATACTTAGTCTGGCTATAAATACTGTTACAATTAAAAATAAACACAATATTACATTTGAATTTGGAATCTGTCATTTTTACATGATTATTCATTGGGTTTTTTCATTTTGACGCTAATACATTGTACAATATTTGGCCATATTAAAATGGAGTGGGTGATAAAGAGAACTGAATCACTGTGATTGCATTACATAAAGTGGGTATGGAGCCAAATGCAATATTTAAAACTCTCCATATGCTTAGTATTAGTATAATGTATGTGTACCGGACTATTAATAGGTACAATGAGACCTCTTCTGTTTGTGACAGAAAAGGTCTGGCCGTCCACGTAGCTTTTCTACGAAAAAGGTGGTCAAAGCAGTAAGGATAAGGATTCGAAGAAATCCTGTCCGAAATCAAAAGATTTTATCTAGGTAGTTAAAGATAATCAAATCAAATCAAAAATACTTTATTCAGTTTAGGCCCTAATAAGGCGCTTATGAACGTCAAAACTACCACCGGTTCGGAAAACAACCCAGTCACCGAGAAGAACCGGCAAGAAACTCGATTGGGTACATTTTTTTATATAGCATCTAGAACCACGTCGCGTATTTTAAAAGATGACTTAGGACTTGCAACCTATAAAAGACGTACTGGTCATTTCTTCCTAACTGATAATTTAAAAAAGAATAGGATGGTAAAATCGAAACAACTACTGAAGCGGTACGCAAATTGAGGTCACAGAAAATATTTGTTTACGGATGAGAAATTTTTTACAATTGAGCAACATTTTAACAAACAAAACGACCGTATTTATGCTCAAAGCTCTAATGAAGTTTCCCAATTAGTCGACAGAGTGCAACGTGGGCGCTATCCGACTTCAGTGATGGCTTGGTGAGGTATTAGCTATGAAGGAGTGACTGTGCTATACTTTTGGGAGAAATTTTTGTGAAAAAAAAATCAAAACATCGGTATAAGTGTATCAGGAAACCATTTATGAGAAGGTAGTGAAGCGCTTTAACAACACCATGTTCAATAACCAAGAATGGTCTTTCCAGCAAGACTCGACGCCGGGTCATAAAGCTCGGTCTACGCAGTCTTGGTTGGAAACGAACGTTTTGGACTTCATCACAGCTGAAGACTGGCCGTAGTCTCGATCTTAATCCGCTGGATTATGACTAAAGGTCAGTTTTAGAATACGGCTTGCTCTAAACACCATAATAATTTGGAGTCTCTAAAACAATCCGTACGATTGATAGTGAAGAATTTTCCCATGGAAGGAGTGCGAGTTTCTGTTGATAACTGACCTCAACGTTTAAAGGACTGTATTGCAGCAAATGCAGACCACTTCGAATAAGCTTTTTATATTTTAAATTGTTTTATATTTATGTATTAAATTAACACACTGTAAAAGTAATAAATGTTATTTGCAATAGAAAAAATATTTTTTCTTTGTTTTAGTATTTATGGCAAGCCTAGGTATATAAGAATTTTGTCGGCGATACGTGGAACGATGTAGAAATTTATGTGAGCGCCGTCTAGTAGAAATAGAATAAAAACTTTGTCCATAAAGGTGTGATAATTTGGAAGGTGATGCGTCAAGGTGAAGTTATCAATCTCGTATGTAGTTATCTATCTTACGTATCTATCTAGTCCGCAAAACATTCACGCGTGCTTAGCAAAATGATTTTAACTTAAGGATTGTAAGGGGGCATTAGAAGGTGCCATTTTAGGGTTTTATCACGATGTTAATGTTCAAAAAAAGCTTACGATCAACTTTTTTTTATGTAATAGGAGGCAAGCGAACAGGTTGGTCACCATGATGTTAAGTGATCACCACCGTCCATAGACACTTGCAACACCAGAGGAGTCGCAAGGGCGTTGCTAACTTGTGTTTGGGGCAGGGGGAGGTGGGCTTGCGGCGCTCTCACTGACCGAACGAAACGCAACAATGCAAGCACTGTTACTTCACGTCGGTTTTCTGTGAGAGGGTGGTACTACCCCGAGCGAGTCGATCCATTCATGCTGAAACCAGTAATAGCTTCAGCGTGGCTCTACCACCTACATCATTATACAAGAATAATTAAAATATTATCGTTTTTATGAATTAATCATTCTTTTCCTTACTCCTTTTTTGCAAATTTCAACTATTTTTATATCCATTGTTATTTTTAGCCTTTAACCACAATCTCATCTGGTGTTACATGATGATATGGTGTAAGTAAACACTCTAAACCTAGATGCTGGTTCAACCTAGAGGAAGCTGACTCGCAATTGCAGCTACCGGAATATACTGAAAGGTGCTTAACGACAGATTTTCATCTTGAGGCTGGAAGCTAGCCACGTGGACTTAGAAAAAGCCCTACCACCATGTTGTGGTGTTGTCCTTCACCGAAAGATCCGACCTCGACCTCGAGGCTACGTCCATCGACGCTGTATCCGAACACGCTATCAAAAGCCATCATCGCTTAAGTAACATACATAACGTCGTCTTTAGAAAATGATGTCTTATATAATCGTAATGATCATACAGTAGCTACAACCGAGTAATATTCGTCATGGTGGCACTCCTGTTGCTTGTCGCGTATCGGATTCACTAATTGGGCTGTTAGGGGTCTGTACACGACTGGGTTACTACCACCATACACATTGATTTGATCAACCCGTTATAGTGATTCTTTTTTATTTTTCCTTGTTTTGGGATATATCCAGTTAATCCAGCAGCCGAGACTGCTGTAATCCGGCATGACGTCGATGAACGTCGATGGACTGCCTATTTCCTGTTACTCGTCATTGCTTTCAGACACTATATCGTGTTATCATCCAACGAATTGAATATAGGTGGTACATCCACGCTGAAGCTATTACTGGTTTCAGCATGAATGGGTCAGCTCGCCCGGGATAGTACCCTCTCACGTGAAGTAACAGTGCTTGCATTGTTGCGTTTCGTTCGGTCAGTGAGAGCGCCATAGGCCCACCTCCGCGATATCCCCCCACTCCTTCCCCCCTCCCCAATCCTCCTTCCCCCCTTAAACACAGGCTGGCAACGCACTTGCGACTTCCCTGGTGTTAATAGTATCTATGGACGGTAGTGATCATTTAACATCAAGTGACCGACCTGTTCCTTTGCCTCCTATGGTATAAAAAAAAAGATTTGAATATAATATTGCGCCTTATTTTTATTATAAACAGGGAATAAAAGAACATCCCACGCTAATTAGATGGAACGTATATGCGAGCTCAAAGAAAATAATTTCATGTTTATTTGCAAAGGACGAAAATATTTGTCTGTTAAGTCTAAATTTAGTTGTAGACAAAAATGTTTCAGCAATAAATATTTATTTACGTGTGGGTTTTCTGCTGGAGATAATCGTAAGCGTGGGACGTACTGTAAATTTCGGTTGTTTTACATAAGTAAATAAAGCCAAAACTAACAAGCTTATATTAAACATCATTCCATGAGATTGAATGGCCGGTGTTTTGTCTTTTTTATTTGTATGAGTATACATTCTTTTGGTTTTGTTTATTGTCTGAATATAATATTACTTAAAGTCAAAAGGCGGTTTAATTTATAAATTTAGAACCTTCCTAATTACGTTGAAGAGCGAAGCAGTGGCGGAAGGGATCTGATAATTGTAAAATTTAATTACGTAATTGCGTGTTCGGGAATATAATGGCTGGTAGTCTACATTCTTCTTTTGAAACCTTAAATATATAAAAATCCAGTGTGATGTTTATCCACGATGAACTCAGAAAATTACTCAACCAATCTTCATGAGAGTTCGCATTTATATGTAATTTGGCCCAACTTGATAAATAGGATAATTTAAATTTCCATTAATGGCCTCAATATTTTTTAAATTACATATTAAATTATTGTTAATGTTGATTATTTTTATTAATTGTAAGTTTTATCAGCCTGAAACAGATGGCGCTTTAAATTTTGTTGACATATCATATCATAGACAACCGTCTGTTATAGATATCTCATAGATGGCGCCGCGTTTTAATTTATAATTTTATTATCATCATTTTAATTGCACATGTAATAATTGAGCCACAGCAACGTGTGGCTTAATCAACTAGAATTATATTTTATTAAAAATCGGAGGTCACTTGCCCGTAACCCGCTTTCGCACTCAGACTCACTCTTCAACACTATACGTATATCGGCACAATCGGTGTTTGGATATTTGTTTGTATTTTTGTCCAGCTGGTTCTCCGTTAACATCAGTAACTTTGGTGAAGAAAATTTATCTGGTATAGGGTCTTTATACCGGTTATAAAGAAACACTTTCGGCATTTATATTTTACTTTAAAGTTGTATCTACCTCCATCCAATTTATACAGTCCCCTTGCCAGGTTAAGTAACTTGTGTAGGTGTGTTAATTACCACCCCACTGCCAGAAACTCTAAAACACCTATTGTGTAAATGGCATCCCATACGCAACCGGATTCTGGGAAAGTACGTGTTGCCCCCGGAAGAGGTACAGGCGCTCTTTGCCAAGAAAGCCCTGTAGTATATAAAAAGTGTGGGATGATCACAGTAGGTCTTAAAGTCCCAGTGATAAAGACCTTTTGAAAACGGCATAACCTTTAATTCGAGTAAAAAATACGTATCAGCCATAACCAAGCCTTTATAAAGTTAGTGCTATTTGCGTGTAACATTAAAATCTTCTTATGAGCATGACAATAGTGATGTGTGCATATCTCTAGTATATCTCAAATCTCTTACATTCTGGCAACACCGCAGTGTAGTGGTAGTACATGACATTTCATTTATAAAAGCAATTCAGAAGAAACTGTGATACATAATGTGAAATTCATCTAATGAATTTGTTCGAAATGTTTACTTAGTTTGTCATGTAGTGGTTTTTACTTTTTATACTTAAAGCACTACTTGGCTGTATAATGCGTAATATAGGTTAAAATTAAAAACATGGAGTATGTAATCCGAGATGTTATAAAAAATACTTCTACCACAAAACACGTTGTTTACAGTGTTTACGGTAATACAATACTGTATGAAACATATGTTTGGCATCATGCATTGTCATACAAGACGTTTCAATATAGTCCTCAGAAATGTCTGAATTAAGATATTTTCTGACCTTAGGAACGTAATCCTTTTGAGGTCATATGCTGTAATGGCTACTTAACATCAGGTGGACAGCAAGCTTTTTCACAACTACTACTTCAATTTCACAATATAAAAAAAAATCTAAAAGGAAGGTTACAGATTTCATACGCTGAAGTAAGTAGTCAGAAGATACTATCTTTATAATTATCCAGTTATAATGCCAGTAGCAATATAACGAGAATAGGTTGAAACAATGAAGAAGACAAAATATGTTAATGTTCATATATTTAAAATTAATATATACTTAATATTATAAAGAGGTAAAGTTTGTGAGGTTGTAGGGGGTAATTTCAGGACTTTTAAAAATTGTTATAAAAAAGTGTTACAGAGCTCATTTACCGAGGAAGGCTATAGGTTATATATCAGCACGCTAAGACCAATAGGAGCGGAGCACAAATGAAGAATGTTTCAAAATCGTTGTTTTTCCTTTTGAGAGCTTTCGCTGAGTGTTAGCGTTAGCCCAAATAACTATTCCACGCGGAAGAAGTCGCTGGCACAAGTTAGTATGAGATTCAAATTGATTATATCGTGAAATACCACATATATCAATTAATTAGAACAATAAATATATCGTCTGCATCAACATCCATAAAACGCAAATAATAAGTACATTGAGATTTATTCTAAATATTTTTCCTGGATATGAGTGGAAACATTATTTATTCATTCCAGGAAAGCGCTAAATTTATTTAAAAATTTTGACGCACTCAAGCGTTTTGTTGAATATATTAAATATAAATAAATTATTTCAGTATTATATAGCTCATTTATCGAGGAAGGCTATATAGACTATAGGAGCGCAGCTCCAATAAAGAATGCTTAAAAAACGGGTTTTTTTTTAGAGCTTCCGCTGCGTGATTGTCAACCCAAAGTAACTATTCCACGCCGACGAAGTCGCAGGCAGAAGCTAGTATATAAATAAAAATAAAGTTTGGTACTTACAGTACCATCGAAAATATTCTTCTAAGCACTTCGGATTTTTACACGTTAGTATTTATTGTACTTATAAATGCCATTACTTCGTAATGGTAATAATCATTTTGGTTATGTTCTTACCACTGGTTCATTTCTAATAAGACCAATACCTAATATTAACCCATTAAAGTATATAAAAACTTAACGTTATATTAGGTAGTCTTGAAAATCAACAATATTACTATAAAATAGATTTGCGAAAAAAATTACCTTGTAATCGTGCAATTAATTAGGCCTTTTATTTCGTATTTATTAAGGAAGTTCTATAATTAACATTCTATGAAATTAATAGCCCAAGTAATGCAAATTTGTTATTGTTATTTTGAAAAAATAATAATAATGTGGTAATGTTTACTTTATTTGAAGTATGTAACATAAGTATTCATACTTGTATTATTACCTAGGACAATAAAGTCTGCAATCATTATTAATACGTAAATACTCGTGCATAATGTAAATATTATGTACTTAAACACTTTTTTAACCTTGCAAACTAGACAGTCCCCAAGTGGCAAATGCTTTCACAACGGCAACGCCGCTTCGCGATGTGACGCGACGGTCAATCTCATGATCATATCATCATTCGAACCAATATTACGATTAAAAACGTACCTATAAATGATAAATATCACGGCAGCGTTAGAATAACAAATCAATGCGTCACGGACTTCGCAGGATTAGCGTCTCGTTCTGTCTCTTACAGAGCATATGAGTGAACGAGAGAGATATATTGTGTTGTTTTCAAATTTACTCTACGTGGAGATAATAATAAACATATTTTGGTGGGATGTTTTTTCGTCATATATTGACTTTTATTTTTTATTCATAATCTTACGTTATTTGACCCTGTAATATGTAATATAGGTGACATCTTGCGTAATATAGTTTGATTACTTTGCATAAGTGAAGTGAAATACAAACAATAATACAAAAATTCACCATTAAGTCCGCCATTGCGTATTTAGCGCATAATAAAAATAAATCTGTGTTGTCATAGAAACTACGCGGAAAGTTCTAACAAGGTAGCCACCATCTTGTTGGAATAGTGAAGATTTTAAGACACGTTGATATTATCCACTTGAAGAAAATTTTATATATAATCAGTTGGCGTGCGTGTCGTAGTTACAAATGTTTTTGAAAAAGCTTTTCTGTAATGTACACACCCACTCACAATTTTACATTTCTTTAATACATTTTTTAAAAAGCGCGTGCGGAGCCGCGGGTTACTGCTAGTATTATATATAAAATTTTCTTCAAGTGGATAATATCAACGTGTCTTAAAATCTTCACTATTCCAACAAGATGGTGGCTACCTTGTTAGAACTTTCCGCGTAGTTTCTATGACAACACAGATTTATTTTTATTATGCGCTAAATACGCAATGGCGGACTTAATGGTGAATTTTTGTATTATTGTTTGTATTTCACTTCACGCGTTTGCTTCTACATAACTCTGTGATTATAGCAACGTATAAGAATAAGTTAAGTATATCGACAATACGGACATATGATATCTATATAATAAAGGATTTAAGATATATTGTTACATAATGTATAGCTTATAATTTGCATTACTTTCTTATATAGTGTTAGTGAGCACTGAGTTTGGTATATAGTAGGTTGAAGTTCCAGGTATGTTGCTGATGATAAACCCCATCCCATCTCACGCGGTTGTAACATATTTTTGATCAATTTCACACGGACGAATGCACAGGTAGCAGTTAATCACTACATAGTGTACCAATTCAAATAAAAAAGAACCATTAAAATCGGTTCACAATTGACGAAAATATCGGTTAACATACATAAAAAAAATACATACAATCGAACATAGTAACCTCCTCCTTCTTTGAAATCGGTTAAAAAGAAAGTCCTTTGTCAGTTTATCTATTCACGATAAAGTCAAAAACGACAATTTTCATGCCATTTTCACCAGTAGATAGAATGATGATTCATGGGGACGGTTTAGGTATACTTTGTCAAGGTTTTCATTTTATTATCGGGGCGGGACAACGTCTTCCGAGCCCGCTTGTTATCTGTCCGTAAAAGCCCCGTGGAAGTCGGTCCAACCAATTAGGAGATAGTAGCATATTGCGGATGAAGTCTTGAGTAACAAAATAAAATAGTCTAAGTTACTTCATCTAAGATGAGTTATCTGCCAGTGAAAGTCCCGTGAAAATTAGTTCAAGCATTACGGATAATCCACTGCAACCGAAGGTGATTATAAAATCTAAATTACTTTTTATGAGGTCTGCTATCTCCCAGTGAATCCCCCGTGAAAATCGGTCCAGCCAAACAAACAGACAAAATATAATAATATAAAAATATAGACAAAGTATAAAAAAAGTTTTTTTTGGTCATTTGTAGCCATATCCATTCATCAAAAAGTTATTATTTTAATTGTACTTTTGAATACGAAAACAAAATAAACTTTGAAAATGTTAGCGTTGATACTTACCACATAACTTCAGAATTGGCAGTATGGATTAATTCCTTCGCCTATGAACTATTTGAATAGGAAAAAAAAACTTTGAAAATGTTAGCTTTGATACTTACCACATAACTTCAGAATTGGCAGTATGGATTAATTCCTTCGCCTGTCCTATTGAACGAATATTATTACTACTACTAACGAAATCTCTCAAAAGGAAAAAAGTGCCCGATTTTGAAACGTTCTTCATTGGTGCTCTGCTTCTATTGGTCTTATCGTGATGATATATAGCCTGTAGCCTTCCTCGATAAATGAGTTATTTAAAACCGAAGGATTTTCTCAAATCGGACTGGTAGTTCCTGAGATTATTAATTACTTTTTTAAGGTCTGTTATCTACCAGTAAATACCCCGTGAAAATCGGCCCAAAGTAATGCGGACGAAGCCGCGGACAAATAAAGTAGAATATGTCAACCGCTATAATTTCGGTTATCTGGCAGTAAAAAGTAAAATTCCCGTAAATATAGGTCCAGCCGTTTTGGAGATTACTCGCAACAAACAAACAAACAGAGAAATATACTAATATAAAAATATAGACAAAGTATAAAAAAAGTTTTTTTTGGTCATTTGTAGCCATATCCATTCATCAAAAAGTTGTTATTTTAATTGTACACACATAAACTTTATTTTTATAATACGTAATATAGAACAAATAAAAAATTGGAAATAAAAGTAGTATAAAATTTTGAATACGAAAACAAAATAAACTTTGAAAATGTTAGCGTTGATACTTACCACATAACTTCAGAATTGGCAGTATGGATTAATTCCTTCGCCTATGAACTATTTGAATAGGAAAAAAAAACTTTGAAAATGTTAGCTTTGATACTTACCACATAACTTCAGAATTGGCAGTATGGATTAATTCCTTCGCCTGTCCTATTGAACGAATATTATTACTACTACTAACGAAATCTCTCAAAAGGAAAAAAGTGCCCGATTTTGAAACGTTCTTCATTGGTGCTCTGCTTCTATTGGTCTTAGCGTGATGATATATAGCCTGTAGCCTTCCTCGATAAATGAGTTATTTAAAACCGAAGGATTTTCTCAAATCGGACTGGTAGTTCCTGAGATTATTAATTACTTTTTTAAGGTCTGTTATCTACCAGTAAATACCCCGTGAAAATCGGCCCAAAGTAATGCGGACGAAGCCGCGGACAAATAAAGTAGAATATGTCAACCGCTATAATTTCGGTTATCTGGCAGTAAAAAGTAAAATTCCCGTAAATATAGGTCCAGCCGTTTTGGAGATTACTCGCAACAAACAAACAAACAGAGAAATATACTAATATAAAAATATAGACAAAGTATAAAAAAAGTTTTTTTTGGTCATTTGTAGCCATATCCATTCATCAAAAAGTTGTTATTTTAATTGTACACACATAAACTTTATTTTTATAATACGTAATATAGAACAAATAAAAAATTGGAAATAAAAGTAGTATAAAATTTTGAATACGAAAACAAAATAAACTTTGAAAATGTTAGCGTTGATACTTACCACATAACTTCAGAATTGGCAGTATGGATTAATTCCTTCGCCTATGAACTATTTGAATAGGAAAAAAAAACTTTGAAAATGTTAGCTTTGATACTTACTACATAACTTCAGAATTGGCAGTATGGATTAATTCCTTCGCCTATGAACTATTTGAATAGGAAAAAAAAACTTTGAAAATGTTAGCTTTGATACTTACTACATAACTTCAGAATTGGCAGTATGGATTAATTCCTTCGCCTATGAACTATTTGAATAGGAAAAAAAAACTTTGAAAATGTTAGCTTTGATACTTACTACATAACTTCAGAATTGGCAGTATGGATTAATTCCTTCGCCTATGAACTATTTGAATAGGAAAAAAAAACTTTGAAAATGTTAGCTTTGATACTTACTACATAACTTCAGAATTGGCAGTATGGATTAATTCCTTCGCCTATGAACTATTTGAATAGGAAAAAAAAACTTTGAAAATGTTAGCTTTGATACTTACTACATAACTTCAGAATTGGCAGTATGGATTAATTCCTTCGCCTGTCCTATTGAACGAATATTATTACTACTACTAACGAAATCTCTCAAAAGGAAAAAAGTGCCCGATTTTGAAACGTTCTTCATTGGTGCTCTGCTTCTATTGGTCTTAGCGTGATGATATATAGCCTGTAGCCTTCCTCGATAAATGAGTTATTTAAAACCGAAGGATTTTCTCAAATCGGACTGGTAGTTCCTGAGATTATTAATTACTTTTTTAAGGTCTGTTATCTACCAGTAAATACCCCGTGAAAATCGGCCCAAAGTAATGCGGACGAAGCCGCGGACAAATAAAGTAGAATATGTCAACCGCTATAATTTCGGTTATCTGGCAGTAAAAAGTAAAATTCCCGTTAAAATAGGTCCAGTCGTTTTGGAAATTACCCAGGACAAACAAACAAACAGACAAAATATAATAATGTAAAAATATAGACAAAGTATAAAAAAAGTTTTTTTTGGTCATTTGTAGCCATATCCATTCATCAAAAAGTTGTTATTTTAATTGTACATACACAAACTTTATTTTTATAATACGTAATATAGAACAAATAAAAAATTGGAAATAAAAGTAGTATAAAATTTTGAATACGAAAACAAAATAAACTTTGAAAATGTTAGCGTTGATACTTACCACATAACTTCAGAATTGGCAGTATGGATTAATTCCTTCGCCTATGAACTATTTGAATAGGAAAAAAAAAACTTTGAAAATGTTAGCTTTGATACTTATCACATAACTTCAGAATTGGCAGTATGGATTAATTCCTTCGCCTATGAACTATTTGAATAGGAAAAAAAAAACTTTGAAAATGTTAGCTTTGATACTTATCACATAACTTCAGAATTGGCAGTATGGATTAATTCCTTCGCCTATGAACTATTTGAATAGGAAAAAAAAAAACTTTGAAACTGTTAGCTTTGATACTTACTACATAACTTCAGAATTGGCAGTATGGATTAATTCCTTCGCCTATGAACTATTTGAATAGGAAAAAAAACTTTGAAAATGTTAGCTTTGATACTTAGTACATAACTTCAGAATTGGCAGTATGGATTAATTCCTTCGCCTATGAACTATTTGAATAGAAAAAAAAACTTTGAAAATGTTAGCTTTGATACTTACTACATAACTTCAGAATTGGCAGTATGGATTAATTCCTTCGCCTGTCCTATTGGACGAATACTATTACTACTACTTACTACGTTACCATGGCAACGTATATAATAATAACGTAATCGCTCAAAAGCAAAAAAAGTGCCCGATTTTGAAACATTCTTCATTGGTGCTCTGCTTCTATTGATCTTAGCGTGATGATATATAGCCTATAGCCTTCCTCGATAAATGAACTATCTAAAACCGAAAGACTTTCTCAAATCAGACTGGTAGTTCCTGAGATCATAGCGTTCAACCAAACAAACAAACAAACAAACAAACTCTTCAGCTTTATATATTAGTATAGATAGAAGTATAGATATAGATAATCTGTATAATTTTTTTTTAATAATATAAAGTCCTCGTCAAACCTTTCACCGCTCTGAACACAATTGCACAAAACACAAATTTATTATACATATTATAACTATAGAATCGAGACAACTTAAGTATAAATAAACACTAATTTTAGATTCCTATGATAATATTTTAAATTTGTTTTGTATTAACTCTTGACTAAATTACGCGCCAGCCCGAACTTACCGCTATATTCAGAACGGCCAAAAAGATTGACAAGGACTGTACTCTCTTTTGTTTGTTATCAGAAACATTATAGTATATGTCGGCGCGCGAGCGTGCTCCAGATAACTCTCACCAGAATCCATCACAAAAACGACTCTACTAGTCAGAATTACAATATATTTCCTTCTCCACAACGTCACCTTACAATAATCGTACAAAGAATGTTTTTCTTAACTTAATTTCTTATTGCCCGTTTGTAACTCACAACGGTTCCGCCATATCTTATTTTTCAATAATAACATATTTTCTTTATTACAAATATAATTAATATCAACGGTTTACAAAACAATATAAAATAAATAACAATATTGCAATTATTTTAAATCTTCATTAAAGCTGAAATATATCTTAATTAGCTTATTTAGAAATAATTATAATAAAAAATACACCGGAAATGTCGCATTTTACACATTTGTGGCAAAAATAAATCATATCTCTATTTTTAAATTCTTAAAACAATAATAGCTTACAATTAAACATAACCAAAACTTTTATTAAATCTAATTAATTTAATTCGTTACTTATCATAGTAATCTGTTCGTAATTTTCTATATTTTATGTACTTTATAACAAGGAGTTGCTAATAATATTTGCTGTTATCTAAGTTCCGATAGATGGCACTACAGATAATAAAGCTTTAATTTAATTTGTTACTTGCTTACATTGACACCAGATGGCTGTATGGTCGCGCGCCCATATATACATACACAAAGTAAATATATTCTGTTATTCGATAGATTATGTTAAAATTAGTACTGATAATCGTGTTGTTCCGGTAATCACATCTGAATGCATTAGCGGTATTGTTCCGATCTCTCGATGTAATTCGTAATACATTAATACCGTTGACATAATATGTGAAAACAACGATATAAATCGAAATACGTAAAACACTGCTTAACATACAAACCATTTATTTTACGTGTTAGTGGGTAAATATTCAATATGTTCGCATTTTGATAATAAGATTGAAAGTACGCATGTATGAATATTAATATCAAACATACCTAGACGATAACGATAGCGCATTTATATAAGAGCCGATAACAAACGATTGTTACGCAAAACGAAACGATTACAAATTAAAGAGCGGAAATGTTTATCGGACGGAAACATGTGTATGTCGGTATTTACTTTTCTCGTTCGACTCTTATGTAATGTACGTTTGATAAATGTGCATTTTTCATTGTTACTCGACTACATGTAATGACGATAATGTTTTTACTATGTATATACAATACAAATATATAAAAGTACTAGCTGTACCCGCTGCTACGCACTCGTTTTTTTTAAATTTTATTAAAGAAATATAAAATTGTTAGACTATGTACAATTATAGAAATGCTCTTTAAAAACAATTGTAAGTACGATCCGCATGCCACATACAGTGAGATGTAACGTATACATGAGATATAAATGCTACAAATATGTTGCTGATGATAAACCTTATTTGACACAGTTAGCATTTATATCTCATGTATACGTTACATCTCACTGTATGTGGCATGCGGATCGTACTTACAATTGTTTTTAAAGAGCATTTCTATAATTGTACATAGTCTAACAATTTTATATTTCTTTAATAAAATTTAAAAAAAACGAGTGCGTAGCAGCGGGTACAGCTAGTACTTTTATATATTTGTATTGTATATACATAGTAAAAACATTATCGTCATTACATGTAGTCGAGTAACAATGAAAAATGCACATTTATCAAACGTACATTACATAAGAGTCGAACGAGAAAAGTAAATACCGACATACACATGTTTCCGTCCGATAAACATTTCCGCTCTTTAATTTGTAATCGTTTCGTTTTGCGTAACAATCGTTTGTTATCGGCTCTTATATAAATGCGCTATCGTTATCGTCTAGGTATGTTTGATATTAATATTCATACATGCGTACTTTCAATCTTATTATCAAAATGCGAACATATTGAATATTTACCCACTAACACGTAAAATAAATGGTTTGTATGTTAAGCAGTGTTTTACGTATTTCGATTTATATCGTTGTTTTCACATATTATGTCAACGGTATTAATGTATTACGAATTACATCGAGAGATCGGAACAATACCGCTAATGCATTCAGATGTGATTACCGGAACAACACGATTATCAGTACTAATTTTAACATAATCTATCGAATAACAGAATATATTTACTTTGTGTATGTATATATGGGCGCGCGACCATACACAAATATCTATGTTACCGTTTACATGATACCTACGATCCCAATAATTATAGTGAACTTTGTAATAAGCATCATTTGTTGCCTCTTGTGAAGCGAAGAGAAATAGCAGATATAACATACCTGCTCAAAATTACTTCTAATATTGTAGATTGTTCCGAGCTTCTGTCGAAAGTATTTATTAATGTTCCGACCAAACATCTACGTACAAACCCCCCTCTTTCGCTGCCCACTGTTTCCACAAATTACCGGCAGAATTCATATTTATGGCGAGCTAGTCACTCCTTCAACACTATGAGCGAGATAGGTGATTTTGACCTATTTAATACTAGTGTAAATAAAGCGACAACGTTTTTAACAAGGACGTTCTTTAATGATGGCGATTGCAAATAGTAATAGACTGTTTATATTCTTGAATTTCTTCCTTTATTATAATGTTAACCTAATACCATATAATGCAAGTGATTGTATTCTGTTTTATGTCGGCGAATACTTATAAATGGCTTGATGTTTTTCTACTCTAATAACTATGTTTTGTATATTATAGCTGTTAGTTTTCCTAATAAATAAATAAAATAAATAATGGAAAAATGACTTAAAGATGTTATTATGATGATATAATATGTCCATATTGTCAATAAGTAATACATTTATAGTCTTTTTATCTTATCTTTTTAGAAAGACCCCTTCTATCTTCAAATCTCCTATTAATAATTATGATGTTGAATTGCATACAATGAATGAGCTGACGTCTTGAAATCTTGCATAGATATAAATCAAGATATATCTTTATATCTGTCTATGCAGTTTTTAATATTCGACAATTCAAATATTGCTCATTGAACTCGATACAATATTCTTGTGTGTTATTATGGTTACTGAGTTAAGTAAACGAAAGAGCGGTAAATAAAACAAAATGGCTGCCAAAATGACCAAAAAGACAATATAATTCAAATTATATACATAGATACAGATATATCAATTTCAATTATATTTATTCTTGGAGACTAGTAAAACGAACATCTTATGCACATGTTTACAGTGAACAACATATTTTTGCTAAATTTCATGCAAACGAAGTCGCGGGTAATATGTGGTCTAAAATAGAATAACTTAAATTACTTCTTATAAGGTCTGATATCTGCCAGTGAAAGTCCGGTGAAAATTGGTCAAACCGTTTTGGACATAACACTGCGGGTGAAGCCACGGTTAACAGCTAGTCTAAATTAAAATAGACTAAATGACTTTTACTCATGTCTGCTATCTGCCGGTGAAAGTCCTGTAAAAAACGGTTGAACCGTTTTGGAGATAGTACTGTAGGCGGAACCACGGTTAACAGCTAGTATAAATTAAAATTGTCTAAACTAATTTTTATAAGGTCAGCTATCTACCAGTGAAAGTTTTGTCAAGATCAGTCCAACCGTTTTGGAGATAACGTTGCGGGTAAAGCCATGGTTAACAGCTAGTATGAATTAAAATTTGCTTAAATTACTTTTTATAAGGCCAGCTATCTGCTAGTGAATATCCCGCGGAATTCGGTCCAACCGTAAAGAAGATGGCATCGTAGACAAAGCCGCGGTTAACAGCTAGTCTAATTTAAAGTAGCCTAAGTTGCCTGTATACTTTCACACCCAATCAGTAAAAAATGTTATTTTGATGTTAAATACGGACACTTCATTTTTATTATATGTATAAATATTTGTTCGATACGCTTTACAGCCTAAAAGGTTTGATAGATTTTTTATAGATTTTTATATAGATTTTTTAGATATTAGACACAATTTTTTTTTGGATGAAAGGTAGTAATACTATTTCTTAAGTGTATTTATGTGTAGTCGTGAGAACGTGCATGCAAAACCCATTTCAATCAATTAACATGACAAGGCCCAGTCAGACAGAGGGCCCGTGAGGCAGACCTGCTGAGTGGCTGTCTCCGCCAACGGAGGACCGGCAGGAGGAGGTGGCGCTTTGCCCAACTCCTGCCACCGTAGCCGGACCTGAGGGGATGGGTCGGGGGGTCCATTTCCTCATTGCACAGGTCCGGCGGACGAGGGGGGGCAGCTGGTGTGTGCCCGGTCTGCTCCTCTATAGGTAGGAGCCCGGCGGTCACCTTCCGCCGGGCGGACCGTGGGGGCGGCTCTACAAGGTTGATTAGCTTGTTCGATCCCTTGCCGCCCCCACAATAACGGTCTATCGGTACACCGTTCCCCACGTTAAAAAAAAGAAAAAAAAGATAGGTCGCGAATTGCATGTATTAGGCAACAATTATGTTTTTTATACCACAATATAAATAAAAAAATCACATCACTTTTAATTGAATATTGTTAATGATGTAACGGTAATAGAGTTCTAGGTTTAACAAAGAGAAACAAATACAAATCTGGGAAATACGTTTCCATTGTGTATCCCCAGAAGCTATAAAACGTATGTACTCTCTAAATTTTCCTTATATGGTGTAGGTACCTCTCGTAGTAGAAGCGAAAGATTGAAATTGGAATAAAAAATATTAGTTAGATGAAATATAATGTATATTAAATAATACAATGGGATCATGTAACTTTAATGTAACTGATATATCATCATTATATAACTTCAAAATCGGAGATAACTCTTTCCCATTGTTCGAATGCCAGAGTAACACGTCTATCGGTACTCTCTCAAAACCTCGGATAAGTCCGAATAATTTGTAGTGTTTAATGATTTTGAAATCCTTCGTCAACATTTGCAACGGCGGCGGTGAAATCTAAAGGTATTTGAGCCTGCATTCCGGCTATAGAGGAATACATTTGGTATTAATTTTGTGAGGTATCTACTTCCACCCAATTTATATATACAATCGATTGCCTATTGAGATGTGTGGGTGTGAGGGTTGCCACCTCAGATAGGCTTTTATAATTGTCAACAATACTCTTAGAAACAGAAATATGGGACAGAGAAGCGAATGTTAAAATGTATGTGTAAGGAGTTTTTGGCGGGATCTAGGAATGTCTTGTAGTGGACTTTATATTTTATTCATAATTTTTATTTTTTTATTTTTATTAATTTTAATTTGGCTCTATAGTTTGTCGTTTTGGTGGTGATTTACGTAATATAGTTTGGTTATTGTGTACAAATGAAGTGGATCGGAAATATTATCACGCATAGAGTCCGACTTGCCACCGAAACTCCATGGAAAGTTCTAACAAGACGGCCATCATCTTGTCAGTTCACTGAAATGATCGCAAGAAACTTGCAATATCATTACCTACTGTACAATAGTAGTAATAATCTACTAGAAGATTGGTTGCCAAAAAAAAATGATGTGTTATAACCAGAATGGATAAGATAGGGAATAAATATCTCAGAAGCTTATAGGTAAATAGTTAGCGTGTTCTGATACCTCGTCTCTCGACTTCGGTTCGAATCCTTATGAACTGAAGCTTTCAGTGAAGTAATACATTATAAAACCCTAGTATGGTAACTTTTCCAACCTCCTCGGCTAGCTACCGTATTCAGGTTCAAAATCGTTAAGCATGTTTAAGTGTACTCCAGCTACTGTAGGGTAGACTGGGTACAGTTGTAACAGGGTACGGTTGAAAAAAAGCGAATATCTCTCGAATTATAGGGTACGGTGAGGGGCCCAGTGGGGAGAGGAGCAGTTTTCGTGTCCGAACGTGTTCGGCAGTGTTACACCGGTGGCCGCGTGCTTTAGTTAGTTGTAGGAGATCCTATTGTGCGTGTTCGCGACAAAGTAAGTATTAAGAGCCAGCCCCCTTTATGTTTAGCAGTCCGGTGAAGCTGTTAAGACCTTGCTTGGTCAATAGCATAGTCAGTTCGAAACAAAACCCCTTTAAGTTTAGCGTGTTTACCATCTTAGACCGTACCGTCATTCAACATCAGATGACATCAGGTATTGTGGCTAAACGCTAATACTTACGTACAAAAAAAGTAGCACCAGTGACAGAGAAATGGACGAGATTAGATTAGCATCGTATGAGAATGTTACACGGTGAAATTAAAGCCATATCAGCAGAAATGTGTTAACGTGGACGGATATACAAGTAAAAGGAGATCACAAAGGTATTAATGAATTGTGTGAAAAATTATATATGTATAAAAGATGTGAACGCTGAAATGACAGCGGATGTAGGAAAGTGGAAGAGGAAAGCATGTGCCGACTCTACTTAGGAGGGATAAGAGTAACAAGATAACTTTTAAAAATCATTAAAAAAATAATACCAAAATTTGTACACAAGAAGGATATATTCCTAACTAATATTATAAATCCGATTGTGAGTTTGTTTGTTACGCTTTCAAGCGTTAACTACCCAACCGATCGTAATTAAAATTTTACACACACGTTTTCAAGGCTACAGAGGATACCTTTAATAGGTTGAATAGGTCAAATCTATATCTACGAGGACGAAGTAGCGGGCAAAGACTAGTAATGTGTATAAATAAGAAGATAGATGTCTGCCGTTCTGCAAATATGACGTAAATATTATTGGATAGATTTCGACATTTTTTTTAGTTTTACTTCTCAGACACTTACTATATACAAGACAAGGAAATTACTTTACAACCATATTTGCGCATTATCAAGACTTCAACAAGGATTTCCTTAGTCTATGCCAGACATAAAGAGTTATGACGCATGCATTTATTATTCATACGTTATTTTATAATTTAATTATTCGTAATACACAATTCATCGTATGCAGAATAATGGACGTCTCAGTAATAAGGAATTAAGGATGTGTCTAAACAATAATATGTATAAAGCATCCTGTTTTTTTATATTAGCTTATGTCAGAGGATTCATTTGCTGTGGTACATAGAATTATTTTCTTCTTAAAATTTTCTCATGATATTTGTTAAAAAAAAACAATATGTATTTTTACTATGTTCTATCATCATCAAATTGTCTGGTCATAACTACAATATCTAATAATAATCATCATCATCAACATCACATCAGCCTATAAGAGAACCATTGCACGGCTTTAGACCTCTTCCCACAGGAAGGTGTGGGTAAAATCACCACGCCAGCCCATGACATAGGCGATTTCAGATTTCGATAAATCCACAGTTCAACATTTTCCACATACGGTGGTAATAAAAGAACATTTCTTATGTTCAGTTTTCCTCACGATGTTGTCCTCCACCGTCAGCTGATAGATAGTATTTTTATATCAATTTAAATCAGTAAATGCAAGCGAATATCGAAAAATTGAGGACATCTAATTGTCATTCCACCAGTCAAATCACTCGACCAGTAAGCCCGTTCAGGTTATTTTTTGAAATTAATCAATATAGGGCCTTCGATAGTCTATGAAGGTCATTCGTAAGGTCGACCTGTATGCCGCATTAAATAGAATAAATAACCCCTATAAAATGACAGTGGAAATAACATGCAATAATTACCGTAGCAAATATGTGTGATATCCATAGAGGTTGTAATTCTAATATTAGTCATACTCTATCATTCTTTATGGAAATTAATGTAGCGCCCTTTGTCGATGAATGTTCATAGATAAACTATTATTTTACTGTGGTATTTACAAACGCGAATGATAAGGAAGTGAGTCAATATGGCTTTATAGTGATGTCTCGTATCCTTATGACTAAGAGATAATTTTATCTGTTAACACACATTATAGATTGTGAAAAGTCCAGGTATACTTACAAGTTACATAATTTGCTAACACATCAGTTTAAATATAAATAAAAATGCATCGAAATGATTCATAACAGTTTCTTATATTTACGATGATTTTATCTACATAAGGAATTAAAAGTAGTTCCGCGTATCACGTCATCAGCTATTTATACTAACGGTCGAAATGTGGCTACAATAAATATATTTGTTTTTTTTCTTCTAAATAGTAAAAAATGTATTGATTATTATATAAATATGGACGCATATAGCTTGAAATTATTTCCATTTTTATTCCATTTTCTTATTGATAACTCTCAAGCTCGGGAGTTTTTGGCGGGTAATTATTTCAATTTTTTTATTCATAATAATAAAGCTTGTCAATAGTTATTAATTAAATTAAGAAAATCGGCTGGAAAAATACAAAGAAAGGTATTGAACTGTTATCTTCATCTATTTACGCATAGATAATAAAGAATTAGGACTTGTCCAAAAGTGCATAATTTTTTTTAATTTACTTGAATAATATTTATAAGAGCACGTTAATGTGACAAAACTTTGTTTGTAAGCAAGTATAATGTGGGAGCAATGGCGACCACTGGAAAATCAGTAATCTATTGCCACAGATTATAATATAAAGTTCTTGCTGTCGTGCTGGCTTACAAGAGTATCGGATGTGTATACATTTGCTAATCCTGGAAACCGACGTGCTTAGGTTTACCACTATGACGGCCTAGTGTATGATAGTTGTGATTAAATCAGATCAAATTGATCTGACTATCCAGCTCTATGATTTCAAGTGTAATATTACTTGTATAAATAGTTTCGTATCACGCTAATGTAAATATTTATAAATATGGACGCCTTTGTTTAGATTTATTTTTGTTATGATAATTTGTAATTTCATACGAAAGGCTTACTAAGCTACTGTCGATCAAATTATCGATATTTTTATTCAATTGTCGAAGTTTTAGTCTATTATCATCAACACATATAATTGGATTAATTTAGGGTATAGTTTTAGAGGTTATTACTACTGTAAATGTAATTGCAGTAAAAGCTAAAATACATGACTTATTTTGATAGGAATCGTCAGAATAATTGGCTCACCCTCTCCCAGCCCCTCGGAGTTCGTTTTCGAAATAGATGAGTGGGGACTGTTACACAGTTTATAAGTATGTTATACCTATATATGAGTCCGTACATTCAAAACATATAAAGTATTAAAAAAGTAATAATAATGCTTATTCGTGCAATAAAAAAACTACACGAATATTCTTTATTTTTAGGTTCTTCGTGACCGAAGAATAGCGGGCGAAGGCGCAAAGGAAATATAAAAAATATGTTTGAAATTAATCATCGTTGTATTATAAAAAATAAATGATTGAAATAAATTATCGTTGTTTTTTTTAAATATATGCTTGGAAAAATTATGGAATAAACTGTATGACAATGAAGGATTTTTTTTTTGTAAGTACGTATTATCGAGGTTTATCGACATTACATGGTATGTACATGGACAGTATGACATCACTAGTTTCAAAAGGCCCGATAGAGCTTCGAATTTCACCCACACATGTATACTTTAGTTGAATAGGGCCTCTTGCCCGGTAACATCAAAATTGGTACTTACGTCATTATGGAATAAACGTTTGTTTTATTTTCTAGATATGACAGTAGCCTCAAACAGTAGCTATATATATATATATCTATTGTACATAGCCCATCCTTTTTACTCCGGAATGCGAATAACATAGCGATCAGTACTGTTGTGTAAATTATAGTATATATTGTATGTTTGCTTTTTTTTCTTCTGACACCTATAGGAGGCTTTTATAAGCAAAATTCTTACATTGATTTCTCGTCAATTGTGAACTGATTTTAATGATTCTTTTTTATTTGAGTTCATTGTACTGAGGGGTGATTTCCTTTGAATATTAAGAAAATATCCTGGCTATAAGAAGTGAAAATACCGCTTATTTGATTTTTACCCTCTCCTCGTCTACGTATGTTCACTGATATTTTCGTTGATTTTAAATCGATTTCAGTGATTTCTATTTTGGATACTTGATAGTGGTATCATTCAAATTTGAAATAAATACTTCAACCTTAAAGGAGGAGTATAAACAGCTAACAGCTCTCTTATATGAATTTCACTCACTTCGCGTTAACTGATTGAAATAACTAATAAAATACATGGGGTTGCCTAAAACCTGATTTGATAATAGAAATGGACGCAATAGAATTGAGTTCCGCAGCGGTTTGCAGCAACTATCTTGCGTTTGGACTCATATGGCTTGTCTTCACTAGGGCTTACATGTGGGGTTTTGACAATAATGAAACCACGTAACAAAATTGGAAGCGAGGCGGATGAAATAATATATTAAAATTCTACCATTGGAAGTAACTTATTTTACCCTATAGAAACCGTACATTTATGTACATTAAAATGTAAAAATAACAACATTGCTAAATGTTAAACCGACTTAAATATAAAAAAAAACAATAAAGAAACAAAAATACACTAAATTATTACCTAAACTCAAAGGTCAAACTTGTGCGACAACTATTTATTTAATATTAGTTATATAAACCCAATATTAAAATTACTTATTAACATCTATAGATGCATAATATTATGATTTATTTATGCACAATTAATGTGACAAGTCTTGTCAATACCTCTAACGTATTAGTTTATAAAATAAAAGATATTATCTAGTATATTCGCTACATAATACATAAGTAAAATCGCTACATATTATAAAACAAAGCCGTCTGTCTGCTTGTTCGCGATAAACGCAAAAAATACTGAACGGATTTTCATACGGTTGTCACCAGTAGATAAAGTGATTCACGAGGAAGGTTTATGTATATAATTTGTCAAGGTTTCTTTTATTATCACGGCTCGACAACGTCCTCCAGGCCCGCTAGTGAAATAATAAAATGAAGTCGGTTCTAACTCAAATTTATAGCATCTAGTTAAAAACTTTAGGTCCACTTTCGCATCCCGGGACATGTATTTTTGTATAGTACATGTATATATGTTTTTAATGACATTGAAATGTCATTTTATTTGCATGTATTTTTCTATTATAGTTTTCATATTTTATATTATTATAATGGTTTATGGTATTTAATATTACATTGTATTCTTGAGAAAAACTTAAACCACGAATCCTGAAAAAAAAAACTGAAAGTGCAGTCTTCGGGAATAGTCCAAACTTGGTTAGTTTTCTGTACATAAAAATGGCAATATAGCAAGCAAACCATAATCTTGAAGAACTTTAACCGGAACGGTGGTGCCGCTCAAAGAGACACTATAAATAACCTACCAAAGTTAAAGCCTACAGAGAAATTGTAAGGCTAAAGGATCCCATCAGACTTCGTAACTATATAATAATAATCATAAAAACAGTGGTACAACAAAATAATCCCAAGGAGGGTTGATGTCAGGCAGGCGGCCGATCGTAAAAATTAAGCCAAATCATACCACAACATGACAAACATGTTGTACCGACCCTACTTATGTGGGATAAGGGTAAGAAGAAGAAGACATGCATATATGTTTTTCTATGCATGGAATTTGGGTTGGCACCGGGTTTAAAATAGTTTTTGTCTTTTGAGTTTATGTAATAATTTAGTCATTGTTTGAGTTGTAGTGTCTTTTACAATAATAGCTTTCGCATATTTTTGAGTTTATGTATTAATCACAAACATAGAAAATCAATCTATATAAAAAATCTTTTCACCTTTTTTCCCGTCTATTTTACGGTTTTGTAACTCTCAGGTATGACGTAAACGTAACGTTGGTTGTGAATAGGTTACACAGTTGTTAATGTACTTAGAAACAAAAAAAAACACAAGATAAACGTAAACCGGTAAATCTGAATCGGATTCCGTTTCGACCTTTTTTATACTATATAGGCTTTTGACTACAATCTCATCTGAATTTAAATGACGATGTGGTCTAAGGTCGTAAACAAGTAATACCTAGACAGGAACTAAATATTAGCGTGGCCATATTTACTTGAAAACGGAAGTGCAACGAAGTCTATACTAATATTTAATTATGGATTTCCGCAAAGTATCGCCTTTATTAATTAAATATACTAGACAGGAACTGATTCTCGAGTGTAGCAGAGTCGGAACATACCTACAAGTACCTAGATTATTAAATTGATGGTGGTAGCTAGTCAGTGGAACTTAGAAAAACCTTACCATCATGGTACGGTTTCGTCATAACGTTTTCCTTCACCGAAAGCTCGGATTCAGTTGTTAGGATTCGAAACTTTTTTTTATATATCAATAGCAGGCAAACGAACTGGTGGGTCACCTGATGTTAAGTGATCACCACCGTCCATAGACACTAGCAACACCAGGGGCGTCGAAAGTGCGTCGCCAGCCTGTGTATGCGTGTGGGGGTAGGTGTAGG